>JABUQX010070504.1:57500-69237 GCA_015478945.1 Trachelipus rathkii | reverse complement strand
AAAAGTAAGCTCACAAGTATAAGAATTTAAAACCTTAAAAATACTTTTTTTTTTTATCTCCCGAAAATATTTTAGCGATAAAAATTCCTTGAGTCTGGTGAGAGAGTTCTTTACGGAAACTCGTAAGTTTTATCAATACATATCTAAGTGTAAAAGTCTTCCAATTATTATAAGAAAACCTCTAATACTTGTGGATTTTATATAATCAAGAGACTAAGTGGTCTACAACTAATGAAACTAAATATATTATGATATTTATATATATACACTACGCATGTGGGATATACATCTAATGAAATAATGACAAGTTACACAAATTTTAAGGAATAGCGGCAAAAATTGTTAATTAAATTCGAATTTACCAAGCACATGCTTTTGAAATTGCATTTTTCTATTATGATATAATCTATCGACAATTATTTTTTCACATAATGCCTGTAATCAATGAGCGCGAGTGTCTACTAAAACACTTCCAATTTTTAAATATTACTTGATCTATTGAGATTATACCATCTATTTATATTACATTTTATGTTTGGCAAGCTGAAAACTAAAATACTTCTACAATCCTAGTAAATGTTATCTCCAGATGTAGTGCGATGTTAAAGATTATATTTTGAAGCAAAGAATCGCTAATCATCTGTATAGATAGCTTATACAATTTCTTTTAGTGAGTAGAGTTAACAGATATTTCGACAACTAGAGTTGACATACATTGAGGTTTATCCGGGACTCCTCTACTACTAAAAAACATACATAATCAGCTTCGACCCACTTCTTCGATATTATATAAGGCGCCAATTATTCAACTATCCTCACCCCTTAAAAATATCCACTAACGAATCTCAAGACATACTTCTATTCTCTCTGCTTTTTGAAATTCATTTTGAATGAAACAAACTGTTTACAATTACTCTCACAATCGTATGTGTTATGAATCCTTTTAACACATATAATGGTGTTTAAAAGTAACACTTCATTCGTATGTGTTATGCTTTAATTCACATAAAGCAATTTTGAGAGTTATCTTCCATAATTGTTCTCGCTATGAAATTTATGCTAGGAATGAGACAAATGCATTATCTGAGCTTCAGAGTAGTTCCCTTAACTATCTTCGATGCTTACAATCTAGGAGCGAAATAAATTTAAGAAAAAGCATAATATAGAAGTAAGTTTTCTTTATAAGAATCGATGAATTCAAGTTCAGAAAATTACTAATAGATATGATAATCTCGTTTAAACTATAACACACAAACAGGGGTTGATATTGAATGTCTAAAGAATTGACTTATATTCATCAAATCGGCCAAAACTGGGTATTATATAAAACTCTAAAAAGTCAATTTTAATTTTTTACCGAAATGGTTTGTAGGACTATTCTTTGTAACTTTTGTAATATGAGCATACTTCTACACTGACAAAAACACCAATTTATATTTTCTGTGAGCAGAATAAGTGAACACGTAGAACAACATTCCTGAGTGTCGTGTAAAAATTCACAAATCTCTCATATTTTTCATAAGAATGAATTGACGGTTATATAATTCAGGAATTATTGATAGATATTACTCTAGATCACTAAGACGCCCAACATCTGAAAATAGTGTCAGTTAACACTCCAATGATGGAGAGATTAAACATTTAAGAAGAGGAAAAGATACAATATGGAGTAGCAGTAACTTATAAATTTATTATATTACTACATAAATAAGCATTGCGTACTCATCTAGAAATGAAAAATATATATCGTTAGTATATGATAAATTGAAACATAATAATTGTATATAGCAAGTTTTCTATCCTTAAAAACCACGATTCTCCCTCTATTTTAGTACAACTCAAAAAGAACAAGCTAGACCATAAACAATTTCTATGTTTCTGCAATTCATATATTTCCATCCTACGCGAGAGAATAAGAAACAAATATTCGAACAATTGAAACACGCTATATATCCACTCCTTGTCAATCATGGCTGTGACAGGATGAGTGACTCGTTACAAGACATAACGTACCCTATACTATATAAAACGGTACATTATTTTTCTAATAATTTCAAATGTATGGAAATTTAAGAAATATATCTACAATCTCCGTGCACCGCTTTTACTCCTGTCCAATAACACGATTAAAGAAAAATTTCATTTAAAATCGTAAAACTAAATTATGAAGTCGTAAAAATTCTTTCTTAACTTTTGTAACTTTAAACACACAATTATTTCCAAAAACTATCTCCCTTGACAATATATAACTGCGTTGATTACTGCCCCACTAATATCAAAAACAAATTTCTCGACAACTTCTTCATTAAAAAGAGAGAAGATCAATTTAAGTACATTCATCCAGCGAACTTAACTGATTAGCAATTTTCTTTGACGACTATACATTTGCAAACTGCATTTTCAATTTTATAAATTCGATCAAGTTATTTTTATTATTTCTGATACATACCGCTCTTTGCGTGTCTACATAAGAAACTCATATTTGTTACACATGTACCATACAGTACATTTCCCAATAATTCAGAAGTGCAATCTGAATTCGTTGAAATATATCGAGTTTGTCACTAGCATGATCTTAACACCCATATATTCTCCAGTTTCTTATATCAATATTGAGATATAATCTATGCTTGCGTTTTTAATACATTACATTGGATCATAATCGAGCAGAAGTTAGTTTAGAGGAGAAAGAACCCTCCAATAGCTATTTATAAAATTCATAAGTTTTCTTATAATAGAAATTACATAAAGTGATAATATGTCAGTAAATACCTTCAACCAAAAAGACTCTGGATACTAAGCAAAAGCCTCATACCAAGAAGGAGCTTGTGATCTTTTCCACTCAAGATCCCTACCCCTTTTACCTTACTCCTTGCAGCATGTCGAACATTAGATTCCAATCGTTGTGGTAGCAACATACTATCTACAAACACGTAGACAAATGATCTATAAAAATATAATTTTAAGAAATGAAAAAAAAATGAAGAAAGTGATAAATGAGAAAAAAAACGATACAAAAAATTTATGAAATACCAACTCTGGAACCCCCCTTAGACACAACACAACTACTAGAATTCTATAATACTTTTTAAGCTACCATAATCTTCTGCACTATATATCCTTTTCTACCTGTCAGCTCTTTGAGTACACGAGCTTATATAACGTAAAATCGTTCCAATAAAATCTCAAGAGTGTATTATATGAAAAAGGCAATCATTGACGTTCTATTATTCAGATAAAGCGCATTACACAAGCCGCTTAGAGTAAAAGGTTTGACACACAACTCCCATGTATTCACAAGTATCAGGGATATTTACCACCACTAAAAATATCGAATTTCCAATTATAAGTGCTGATCTGATGACCAATATAAAACGCGACTTACATACATAATCGATCACGAGCGTATAACAACCTTTCCTTTAAGAGAGGTTTCTCCTCATATTCTCACCACGAACTCAATCGCTCTTTTCTGCATAATCCACCAGTTCATGAATGAGAATTCAGAAAATCCTAATTTCATGCTGAGAGTCTCGTAATCGTACAATAATTTCTATATCCAAATTATGAAAAAGTATTCCTAACGCCTATATACATTTTTTAGTATTCCTTAATAAGCTCTATACCTTTATTATACACTAATCATTCCTTTAATCCTATTTCAAACAATCAATAGATTTTTCATCCAACTCAAACACTGCAAACGCTTATCTCTTAATCCCTAATCTTCGTCCAGTTTAGATTCTATATACACACACCCCACACAACACAATCTCCAATCTGAGAGTCTCTCTTTAGAACTCAACATGTATCTACTAACCACAGCCGTCAGTTAAACCCACACTTTGACCTCCCGAGCCTACTTTAAAAACAATTATATATATAAATTGCACATATCTTTATCTCTTTTCTTTTAAATAGAATAATATTATGACATATACATTACAGACAACAACACCTCAATATATTTTTCAGAGAGTGACTAAACAAAAGTTATCGAGAGTTAATAACACAATATCTATATACTCGTTTAGAGATTAACAAATAATTTCAAAATGCAGTCACAATTGTAGTAATTATATATGTTTTCGACTGATTCTCATTCGCATTCTGGTTGTATTCCACAAGGATATTCCCAAACACCTTATGAACGTCGTATTCCTGACACGATGAACCTTCAATGTATTCAGGACCACACATGAAAGAGACTTGACATGCTGGAGAAGCCATTGTGCTTCTTACTCAGTTACTCAAGAACTCTCAGAAACTTAAGGTTGTGAACCGGAAAGTTTAAATATGAGTCTGAACAGGATCTCTTAGTCTACCTGGCTGATTTTGAGCTTAGTGTAGTTTACACTACCCTTAATGCCTATCACAATGTTACGACTGCTTGGCGACAGCTAAGGAAAATTCTTAACATCATACCGAGAAGATCATCAAAGACAACCTGAACTTCTCTGTATAAGCGGGATAACTGGCTGTGTTGATATCGTGATGAGCAACGAAAGAAAAAAGAATACGAGATACAGAAGTATCATGCCGGGCTACCATACACCTAACGATTAGCATCAAAAGTGTCGCCTTCGGTAGAAGCGCCTAGCTAGTCAGCGCATACCCTGGATATGCAATGAGAGATCATGATTCCCTTAGAATAGCTTTTCTATGTAGATTATCCTCCTTTATTGAGCATATTCGTCAGTCAATATATTAAAATGCATGAGTTGGACGGATATAGTAGAGCTTCCTGGGAAAATATAGTGAATTTTGGGACTCCTTAGATAGCGAGAATATCGCTTTCCCGAATTACCATTCCCAAACTAATCCATTGGCAGATCACCAAACACTTAGCCCAAAGACCGACGCGATGAAAGGAACCTAGACGAACTGGAATCCGTTATCCGATAAATACTGCACCCCCCGGATGGACTGAGTGGTGAACATCAAAAAGTCAAAAACAACAAAAACCTAAATCCAAACAATGATACATCGCCCGGCTCCTAAAAGAAAACTAATCCGCACAAGAAAACGAAATAATGTTAGTCGATACTAATCGTGACTCACCAATAGTTACCAAAACCATGATAGTACAGTTCGGCCTGATCATAATTCGAATTCTCTTCCTAAGCCGATGAAAGGAGAAAGGTTTTGTGTAACTACTGCGAAAAAAACAGGTCACTCCATGGAAGAGTGTTACAAATATCTGGGAGTATGCAGTTACTGCAAAAAGAAAGGTCACATCAGGGCCAATTGTCGATCTAGGAAGTCTCCTTCCCCTTCTTCTCCGAATATTAGAAAAGTAGTCTGTCCCTTCTGCGGTGGTCCTCACGCTGGGATGAGGTGTTCAATTAGTGCTCCTCCCCAGTCACATAGTCATGACCACGAGCTTTCTTCCCTTAGAACTGTTCCCTTTGAAAAGGTATATTCCCGGTCTTATACTGCAACTCAATCGACCAATCACAGGCCTCCCTCGTCATACAAGTGGAACCATCCCTACCTGCAAGTAAAAATTTAAACCCTTACTCTAATGATGAGGTGCGGTATGATCCCCCTTTAAACTCCTGGTCTCCCCGGACTTGAGTCCTCTGGTGGAGTAACCCTTTAATCAACTCAGTCAATGATGATGGAGGCACAGAAATGTTGCAAAACTTTCTAAAATTATTCCCGAGAAATCTGCTTGAACGAACCCCTTAGAAAAAACTAAACCCTTAGAAAATCCCTTACGGACGATTGTAGTCCATTGTACTCCTTTCAAGAGACCCTCTGATTGTTTCAGTCGCTTTGGTTCCCAAACAGCTCAAGCTTCTATAGTTGTATGGTGGACAGTGGAGCTGGGATTAGTTTAATCAGCACTGAATGGACCGGAGGTACATGAAGAACTTACCTTTACGGCCCTCTGTAGATATACAAGTTAATGCCATCAGTGGTCTGGTCCGAGAACATCCAGTACCTATTGATTTCTACACTGAATGTAATCTGTACTTCCCTGACAGTGATTATGTATCTAAGCCCGTCATTTTGTTGGTGGTTCCCCAGGAATTTATGCCAGCTTCTCTAGTTTTAGGGGCTGTCGCTTTAAAAGAAAATGACCTTCTTCCAGACTTAACTACGCGGGAATTAGTACATAGATCTAATGATTGTATAGAATCCGTAGCTAAGGATGAGAGTCTAAACATTCCCTTTTATAAATGCGTCACGGTTAAGTCCATAAATGTTCCACCGTTTTCCTGTCAGATGGTGGATGTAAGTTGTCCTTCATCTGAAGTCTCTGCTTTGGTAGGTTTTCAATCAGAGCCAATGGGATCCGTTGTACACCAATTCCTGGTGTATTGGATTTGCGAGATTCGTGTAGGATCGCTCTATTTAATCCTTCCGATACACCTCATTATGTTAGGAAGGGTACTGTAGTAGGTAGTGTGTTCTTTGGAAGAAGAAGATTATTCTTCAAATTAATACTAGGCCAGTAGAGGCGGAATTCCGAGATTCAACCTTAAAGCAGACGTTGGGCCCCCACTAAGTTGGAGGATGAGTTTTGCTTGCGGATATTCTATCTCTGACCTTGAAAAAGAAACGATTATCGCAGTTGTATTAAAACATAAATCGGCTTTCAGTTTCGGTGACCACGACGTTGGAGTGGCTACAAATATCACCCACATATCGAGGTAGAAACTGGTCGACCTGTGAGATTACCAGTACGTCGTTTTCAGGGTCCCTTGGCTCAAAGAAATAGAAAACCAATGTCATGAACTGTTGGAGCAGGATATTATTAGACCCTAGTAAATCCCCTTATTCAGCTCCTGTGGTTCCGGTCGGAAACCTGACGTAAGTTACGATTATGTATTCGATTACCGGAAATTAATAGTGTTACTAAGACGATTCCTTCCGTTACTAACCTAATAGATATGATTATAATATGTACGGGCAATGTCTATTTTACAACAATAGATCTGGTCCGTGGATATTATCAAGTGGCAATGGAGGCCGAGAGTGTTGAAAAAAACCTGCTTTTGCCACCCCCTTTGACAGACGAATATTTAAAATGCCCTTGTGTAAAAAAATTGGTCCAGCAAATTTCCAATGTGGTATGATGTTGCGTTTGGAAGCTTGCCATGGTCCGAGGTATATGGTATATTTAGATGATGATTATCATTGCTCAGTAAAAATATAGATGATCATCTAACCACCTTGGATCGTGTCCTTTCTGCACTAGAGAAAAACGGGTACAAACTTAAACCCAGTAAAACCCGGTTGTGTCGTACTGAGGTGGAATTCTTGGGTCACCATATATCCCGGAAAGGTATACTGCCCCTTCAAAAAAATCTCAAAGGAGCTTTAGAATTTCCTGTTCCCACTACGGTAAAACAATTACGCCAGTTTCTGGGAATGGTAAACTTTTATAGGCGTCATATTCCAAATTGTTCTCAAATCAGTAAGCCTTTATCATGCCAGACTGGTGGTAGATCCATTAAATGGACGCTGGAGTGTCAGCAGGCCTTTGATCAACTTAAGGAGGCCTTAGTAAATCCCACATTGTTAGGGTTCCCCGATTATAGTCCAGAGGTTTTCTCCTATGGAGCTACATGTAGATGCTTCAGACTTCGGGGCGGGTGCTTGCCTTTCTCAAATCCAAGACGGAGAACGCAGGCCAATTGCTTTTATTTCTATGACCTTCAATGGGGCTCAGAGAAATTATGGAGTGATTGAAAAAGAACTAACTGCTTTGCGTTGGGCTGTCAAATCCCTTAGACCTTTCCTCCGTGGTATAAAATTCATTATATATACCGACCATATGCCACTCATCTATTTACAAAATATGAGTTTGGTTGATGGAAGGTTAGCTAGGACTATGGAAGAGCTCTATGAATATGACTTTGACATACGTCATATATCGGGCCCTAAAAATATAGTTGCCGATGCTCTCTCCCGATCTCCCGTAAATGATAATATAGAAGAACCCGCCGAAAATACTTCTTTGGGTTTCATTCCTCCTGGGTTCTTTCCGATAGAAATTAGCGGAGGAGGGGACTCGTTATATAAATGTTTTTCTCTTTATTTATATGGATCGGTCGAGAGACATTTAGAGGTAAGAGATGTTCTTATCGACGAGTTACAAAAGCATCCTGTAAAATATAAACTTCAAGGTCAGTTGGTCCAAAAAAGACTCCGATTATTAAAAACTTCCGGGTCAATTGCAATACCAGAAGATCACTGCTTTTCGGATGTCTTTAAAGTTAACGTTCACATATATTATGCCCATAATAAACCTTTAATATATGGGAATAACGTTGGGGGTGGTGAACCCTGTTATTTAAAATGCTTAGCCGGGGTTCACTATAACTATCTGCTAGTTACTTCTAGTAGTGAATAAACTTCATGTCGACTCCATTGGAGTATGTACCTTATTGAAGAAGGACCAGTCTTTTATAACCTTGTCTCGGGGTTATAAAATGACACACTTGTGTCCTGATACGAAGTAAATAAGCCTGGGGAATAAAAGTTGGCTTTGCTTCATCTGTTTAGAAAATGAAACTTCTGTCGTTCCCTTACTGACTGGAACGTAAAATTTAAATTACTTGGCCAGTCAAACTGAGTAAAATGTATTATGTCAAATTAATCTGAAAAAAAAACTCTTATTCCTATTAGTTTCTTAATATCTTAAGAAAACTTCCTTCTGAAATATTGTTCTATAACATCTTCAACGATCATAGGGCTTGCCTTTTGAATGTTATGCTTTCTAGTGGCCTGACGTCAAACACTTAAACTAAGTGACGAAAAACCCTCCTGTGTACCGGGATTCTTGTAAAATTGATCTTTGTGTGTTTGGATTCTTCGTGTATGCTTGCAGGCTAAAAAATTAAAACTATAAACTAAAAAATCAAAATAGTCTTGTGTAATAGAATTCCTCAAGTTATTTAACCACAAATGGTTAAATACGTATAAGGTATAAATAGATACTGTCTAGTATGTATTTATCAAACAAAATGCATAAAATTATTATGTATAGAGTCATCGAAAACCGCTACCTCACAAACTGATTATAATATATATATATATATATATATATATAGTTACCTATTTGTACATATATATATACCAGTTCCTCGGTTCCAACGAGCCTGTCATGTTCATGACCGGTTGTGGGCCGGAGGAGCTTAAAACTTATTTTACAGATTTGTCCCGGTTCCTGAAGGAGATAATCCGATGTTCTCTGATCAATCTATAACTTGGATGAGTAAGACTCTCTCTCTTCAAATTAAATGGGCCAACTGGGTGACTTCATAAGTATAACAAAGAAAGAAAATAGAAAGAATCAGGAAAAAGACTTCCTAGATTGTTTCTATTTTCGCAATATAAAATATAATAATGAAAAAAAAAGTTTCATTATTATTGAGGGGGGGTGATTTTCGATGAAACACCATGAACTTTTTTCCAAGCAATAGTTTCTGATGTATACCTTTATTTTAAAAGATACAAATTTTAAATTTATTATAATTAAATTTGTTTTTTTATTATTAAACTCGTTAGGCAATGGTCAGATTAAATAAGGAGATAAATTTTCACAATCAATAAGTGCAGTTGAGAAATAGTGAAGGTGAAAATGACTTAGTTTACTCTACGTCATTTTTTCGCTTCCAGACAGTTATTATATGATAAAAAATTAATAATCTTAGACTAGATAATATGCTCATGTTTTTTTTTTATAATTGGAAATCCTTCCATGACTCAATAACTGCCGGATATTTTGATGTTTTTCAGGATTGACTCTACATAGTACAAGACATCGAGAAACATCTCTGTCGGTATCCCAGAGTATCAGGAACAGACGATTAGTATTCATCATGCCATTGTTAATGGCCGAGAGATCCTCTGATAGACAATATGTTTCATCAATTATAACATCGATCTTTGAAAAAAAAAATTGCTTAGGCTGCAGAAAGGTGAATACCCAATCCCAAGTTACTTCTACCGTCCCCTTGGGCAAGATATGTATGTGTCTAACCAACAAAGAACACATTAATCAGGATTGGGACACCAGTGGGCCAAATACGTTATAGAAGATCCGGTGTTATCAGGCGAATAGATGAGGAAACTGTCCATCTACAGTTGAATTGGTAAAAATCAAGATCTCTTATAGAAGAAAATCATAATGGACAGATCATAATACCGTCAGAGAGGCCGACATAATCGATGCTTGTTATAACAGCATTGTTAAGGGGAAGTACCTATTGTCACCCCTCATATCTATCATATCAACCAGGAAACCTTTTACTGGATTCTTCTTGGTTGTAGGATAATATCAACAAGGAACCCTTTAACTTGATTTTCTTCGTTGTTAGAACCGTTTATTCTTAGATCACTAAAGAATATAGAAAATATTTTGTTATGTTATGTAAACATTAAAATTTGTATATTTTATGCAAAAATAAAAAAATACCTGTCCGTGTTCTCTACTTAGGTTGGGAGTCTGAGTATCATTCCCTGCGCGCTGTTTTCTATGCTCTTGCCTCTCACTCCCGTCTTTCTCGAACGACGTGGAAAATTGAGGTGGGGGTGTTAGATTTATGGGGAGGATATAAGGAGATATTGATCATGGCATCCATGGTGTCATTGGCAATTCGCTAGTTTGATTTTGGTAATGTTTATATTAGGAAATGTTTTTTTATAATACAGTCTGGAGTTTGTAACCATTTTTGATCCAGCCTGTGTTAATACAATCTTATTCATATTATCGTATTGAAATATTGACAATATTTTATGATGCTCTAATTATTTGTCTCTTTCTAAGATACTTACCGAATATTTAACCAATTGAGCATAGAATCTAATTAAAAACATAGTCAGACGCACAGATGGTTATATATACATAGTAGTGCTCACATATCACACCTTGAAGAACTTGAAAAGCATATCTAGCTGGTTTCAAGGTTAGTGATATAACTTACCACATTATTTAAGTTTGTAATTACATTTCTGATAAATAACATGTATTAATGTTCTAGATAGTAAACTTGACATTTTGTTACAGTTTGCTGTCTGGCTGTGAAGTCCATTGATATCCATTGTTCCCCATATAAGAAACCCCTATTGGATATACCAGGGTATGTTTCTTAATAGAATAAATATAGGTGACTTCATTTAACTGTCAAATATGCAAATATAAACTCTTTTAAAATACCAATTAATGTTATATTTGACAGGGTTCATAGTTTGGGATTCACTGAATCTTTCTTCCAAACCTTGGGATTCATCCTGAATCCTTCAAGGTTCTTATCTGGGGCTACGTTCCGTTTCTTGGCGATTCTACTTGAATCCTTCTATACATTCAGATCTTGGGATTCCTCCTGAATCCTTCTTCTTTGGTGCGATTCTAAGGGCTGAGATTTCATCCGAGTCTTTCTTCGTGGCGTTGTTTCGAGGTTTTGATCTTCCGTGAATCTTGCCTCGTGGCCAATTGTGCGCGTCAGGATTCAATTCCTGAGTCTTTTCCTTCATCGTTCCTATCACCAGTAGTGATCATCTTAATCCTTACTTTTTCAACTTGGGAACCATTCCCCAGTCAATTCAGTTAAGTCATCATTTATTTCACAATTGTTGAGTCTGGATTTTCCAATTTCCTTGATTTTTATGCATGAGCAATATTGGGAAGCGTTCGGTTTCCACTCTCTCGTATCTGATCCTAGAGCCGTCTGTGCTCGTGTACATATTTACACATTGGAACCTTTAACTTTTACTCCAAGGT
>JABUQX010070504.1:32500-55000 GCA_015478945.1 Trachelipus rathkii | reverse complement strand
ATATTAAATAATTGTTTTAAGTGTTATGTATTAGTGTAGTTTTAGTGGTACCTATGATCAGAGTAGATATATTTTTTTTTTAGAGTGAGGGTTTGGCAAGTGTCTTGAGAATTTTAGGTTATAGGAAAATGTTCTTAGAATTTTTTTTTTCTTCTTCTTTTCCTTGTATTCACCTTCTTTTTAGCCATTTGATTATTATTAGAATAACAACAATGAAAATCAAATGATTTTTTTTTTTTTTTTTTAGTAAAGGTTGGGTTTAAATTGTTTAGAAAATCTATTTCGAAAGAGTTGATCTACATGGGTTCTATAAGAGATCTTATAGGAAATTGTGAAATTGTGTGAAAAAATGTTTGTGTAATTTGAGAATAGATTTTAACATACAAATGTTTATCGATTTGAAAAATAACAATTTCGTAATATTTTTTAAAGTTCATTCTTAAGCGAGTGCTGAGGAACCGGTAAATTTTTTAGCCAGGTCTGACTCCTGTTTCATTATTATAACATTTTCGGCTCAGACTCTGGCTCTACAATTTTTAAATTTTCCGACTCTGGCTCTACCCAAAGAAGAAAAGGAAATTCGGCTTCGGCCCCGAAGCCCTTTAATTTTATGGTAAAAAAAAATTTTTTTTTTGCCCTGGTTCTGACTCCACTCAAAAAAATTTCTGCTCCTGGCGACTAAAACTCCCATCTCCCATTTTAAAAAAAAGATAGCTAATATTTAATGTTGTGTTGCTTGTTCATTTAAAAATATTATTTTCAAAGCTGCCAAATGTAAAATGTTATCGTTAATTAATTGTGTGTATCCGATGTAATGAAAAAAGTTTTCGTTTCTTTATTTTTAGGGAAGGTCTCACGGAATGAAATCAGACTTGCCAAACCGTTGTTCTACTTGTGGGAAAGGATTTAAGAAACCCTCTGATCTCGTTAGGCACATTCGAACACACACTGGAGAAAAACCATTTGCTTGTAAATTGTGTTTAAAAAAGTTTGCTGTTAAGTCTACACTAGATGTTCATCTTCGTACTCATACTGGTAAAAAGGAACATAAATGCATTACTTGTAATACATTTTATTCCTCAAAAGGCAGTCTTAAAATTCACATGCGTCTTCACACTGGTGTGAAACCTTTGCAATGTAATCAATGCGGCTTGAGATTTAGAACATCTGGTCATAGGAAAACCCATATGATGAAGCATGGAATAATTGCGAACTCAAAAGATACTGGACTGATTAAAAAATTAAAACAGGAAGATTCTAATGAAAGTTCTGGTGATATGGGAGAACCTTCGGAAATGGCTGAAATTGTTGGCGAACAGACTGAGGCTATTTTACCAAATACATTAGATGTATCCGATGATTTAGAAGCATGCAATTCTGTTATGGTTAATTTAGATGGTACTGTTACGTTGCAGCTGAGTGGGATGAATTTTAATGGATTAGATGCTTCTTCATTGCTCAGTCTTCATGCTGTTGGCCTTGAAGATGCAAATCTTGACCCGTTACAGTATGGTAATACAGTATCCCTCGAATTTCCGTCTGAAGTATTAGACGAAAGAGGCGAAACATCCTTGCAAAGCGTTGTAATGGTTCAAAGAGAAAATTTTGTAAATAATGACGGAAACAAAAATATGAGAGATGAGAGAAGGGATTTGAATATGACAGAACAAGATCAGGCTCTTATATCATTAGAAGAGAATTTAACTTCAAGAGAAGACGTAGACGTATCTTCTAACCATTCGAGTGAATATTCACATGTTTTAACTACTTACCTGCCTGTTAATAGCGTTAATTCAGAGATTAAATGCCCCTTTTGTAACAAGTCTTTTTCAAAACCTTCAGAGTGCCAAGAACATATTCAAAATCTACACAGTGGTATTGTTAAGGCATCGGGATATATTCCAGTTGAATTGAGTTACAGTTCAGATCCTTTAGCCCTCACTCTTAAGAAGTCAGAAGGATCCCCTAGGAAAATTACTTTTAAAGAAAAAATTTATAATTTTTCATCTGATAAAGATTATGATTTTTTGAGAGATACAGTTCCTAATCTTAGTTATAAATGTTCAATTTGTAAAGAAATTTTTGGGTCTCAGTCTTCATATCATCACCATATGTCTACTGAACATAGATGTTCAGAGATATTGAAGAATTTTAATATATATTGTGGTGAAGAATATTCTAGGAAAGAAGACTTGTTATCCCATCATCATCATCAGCAGCAGCACCCACAGCAAAGTGGTGTAATACTATCTCATCCCGGAGTGATATTTAAAAATTCGACAAAATCGGGCATCATTAAAAATTCATCAGATACAGCAATGACTTTGTCCACTGCCTCCTCTTCTCGTTCCGCTATTGAAGAAGATATCGATCCACTAATGATTAGGGATATTTTTCTTCCTCAGTAATATATTTGAATTAGTAATTAATATTATTTTATAATGACGAGAATTAATAATTTGTAGATAGAGTAACTTAATTATTTATTAATTAGCTTTATTTTTCTAAAATATTTTATCCATTTTACTTGCACGAGGTGTAAGTATAAATTTTACATATTGGAGATGCTCTACATCTTTATAGCAATCAAACCGCATTGTAAGCTTTTAATTGTGTAGTCGCAATATTTTAAATCCTGTTTTTTTTTTCCTTTTGTAAATATCAAGAGGAAATATATATATTTAAAGTTACCTTATTTATTGTTACTTTTTTAATATATAAAGTTGGTCTGTGATATTTATATTATAAGGTTTTCTTACTTATAAATTTCACATTTGTTATGTAATTTTCATTTCTTTTTTTTATATTATAAATTCAGAACTTTTGAGAACCTGTGATGTTAGAATAAAAGAGGAAATATATTATAATAAATTTCTTTTTATATATATAAATATATATATATAATATATACTTATAGTATAATATATATATATATATATATATATATATAATATATATATATATAATATATAATATAATATATATATATATATATATATATATATATATATATATATATATATATAAATATATATATCCTTGGTTATTCAATTTGTATATGGATGGTATGAAAGAATTAGAGATGGGGCGTGGCAAGAAATGGTGTTAGAATTAATGGAGATGAGTGGAGTGCCCTACCTATATATGCGGTATTGATTTGCGTGGTTCTCTTCTGATGCGTGAATTCTGGTCGCTAGGAGGAGTGAGTTCATTGGCACGATAAGGATTGAGGTTATTAAGACGAGAACTAATGAAACTTTTCACCCGAAGATCGGCTAGGTGTTTGTTTAAAAGCAAAAGGAGTTGGGCCGAAAGGTTTTAAGATAATAAGAGTACAAAGGTTAAATGCTCTACTTGGAAGCCTTCAGAGGATTCTGAATGAATAAGGTGAGAAAAACTGAAGTTCAGCGTTCAAAAAGCTAAAGATTTATTGAATCTTTGCTCAAATCAGATTTCTCTAATAAAAACCAATTGGTAAAGTTTATTTTATGACTTCAAGTTTATTCTCTCAGTTATTCATTAGTGTATCTATCATTTCACTCCCCAGCTAATTGCTGTCAGTGTAAGCTTGCTAATTTGCTTTCGTGTAGTTTATATGTTGTTTTTGAAAGAGTTTTCAAACAAGCAATGACATAAGAACATCTTTACAGCCATTTTTGGAAAGGTGTGCAAACATGAACTAAACTTTCTGTTAATGGCAGGATAAAAGTAATGATTGAGATTATGCCTCATGTGAGAATCAATGTTAAAATGAAAAAGAAATATATAGAACTATTACAATTCTTTCTTGATGATTTTTTCAAACCAGTTATGAGAACAAGTTCGTCCATCATAGAATCCCCGACATAGTGAGCAGCTGGAGAGCAAAGAAAGCTACTGTCTGAGTTTAAAATATTTAAGGTATCGAGTTTAGCGAGGATGTGAATTCCTCGGTTGCAGAGATTTAGATGGGAAGGAAAGTTCCAGTGAAAAGGCAAGAAGGTGGCTGGCTGCCATTAAATCTTGATTCTTGGAGGAGTTAAAGGGACTTAAGTCTTGACTGTGCGTAGTCTTGCCATGATGTTATGTTGTCACCTGTGATATACATACAACACACACATAGGTACAGAATCGGGAGCAGACTACGAGTACACTAGGGTTCTAAGATTCTCCCACAAATAAAAGTCTAAGGGCGTTAGATCTTTGGAGTCCCACGGTGGCATTTTTTTATCTCTATCAGGTTGATTTGTTAAGTAAAGGCAAATATGAGCATAAAATATTACTCAGAGCAAGGGACAAATTGGTTCAAGCTTAATAATTTTAATGTATGGATAAAAAGTTATTTGCCTTTGCGGATGAGTTGCTGGTATTCTTACAGGGATTTTAGGGCACAAAACGTGATAAAAAAAAAAAATTATTTCTCTTACCCTGGATAGGGGCTAAAAATACTTTTTACTTTTTCAGTAATTCTACAGGAGATTTTTTAGAAAACAACCTAGCAGGATTTTTATGGGCATATAAATAATGAGTGTTCATCACAGCTACACAATTAAGTGGAGTGTGAGGAAAATTATCATATTCATTGTTCTATCTCGAGTGTTAAAGGGAATCTCTCTCGCGCGCAATGTTGGAGAATTATATGTTTTGAGATTGGTTAATATATAATAAAAGAGGTTAGAAAATAGGTGGAATAAATTGTTTTTGATTGATAGATTCATTTTTGACTATATATATATATTATAATATATATATATATATATATTATGGTTGGTTTATATAATTGTTATATATTATAGTCCGGTAATGTTATTAGTGTGATACGTAGTTATATATGTTTTAGGGAATATCCGATATCGATGAAATTGAGTAATAGAGCCGAAAGAAAAATAAGTGGATTGAGTCAGTATACAATATAAGTAAAGTGTTATATGAGTGTTTTTGAAGGAGTAAGATAAATGTTGAGTATTTGGCAGTATAGGTACGAGAATAATAGTGACGTGACATATTAGGATATAGAGTAAATATGGTACGGAGGTTTTTAGGTAAGGGTATGGTGATTGTAGTTTTTGTGGTGTAACCTCTTTAACCGCTCCATCCACATTTTCTGGCTTACTGCCTTGCTGTGAGGTATACTAATAAGGATGAACCCTTAACAATTGTAACGATAATCCTTACCTTTAGTTGGTAGTACTGAGCCGTTCTAGCTATAGGTTCCCATGATAAGATATAATATATATATAATAAGCTCTATAGGTGGATTTTTACTTTCCTTGGGGGACTTTACTATATATAATTTATATGCACAAAAGGAGTGGCATCCTTGTATAACTTTAGCTGCATAGGTAATAGCATGGGTACTTTTATCTTTTTTTCAGACTTTATATGTTTATGGACCAATGTTATATATTTCTTCTACGTTTCTATTAGCTATGCAGTTTGGATTCTCCGGTTTCGCTACCTAATTACCCTCACGCGCTAGTCGGTAGGAGTTAAAAATTAATAGAAGGTGTTAAGTGGTTATGCTTGTAGTAGGTTAATGGAGAGTTAAGGAGTATTAGGTTTTAGGATTAGGTTAGATATTATTATTAAGGTATTATTATACTCAATAATATTAAATGTATTTACCAATTAAATTATTAAATTTATTAATTGATAACTAATTTAAATTATTGATATTTCGCTTCCGGAGTTTACAACCATTATAAATAGCCTTATATATATATTAAGTATATAATATATTATATATATATTATTTAATATAATATTTATATTATATTGAATATTTATATTAATATAATATAAATACTTATGATAATATATATGCAATATATGATATACATGATTTATATATATTATTATCAAATAAAAATATTAATATTATATTATATATATATATATATAATATATATAACTATATATTATACTTATAATAATATATTAATATATATATATATATTATATAATATATATATATATAAATATATATATAAGTATTATAATATATAATAATATCTATTATATATATCTAATATATTTATTACTAGTAATATATATAATATACTTAATATATATATATATTATATAATATATATATATTATTTATATATATTATATATATATATTATATATATATTAATATATATATATATTATATTATTAATATATATATATTATATATTAAGTAATATATATAATAATTATTTTTGTATATATATATATATTAATATATATTATATATATATATTATATATTATATATATATTATTATATATTTATATAATACTATATATATATATAACTATAATATTTATATATATATATTAATATATATATATTATAATATATATATATATATATATTTATATATATTATATAATATATATATATATTATATATATATATATATAGGATATATATTATATATATATAGGTATAATAATATATATATAATATATATATATATATATATATATATATAAACTATATAGTATATACTATTATATATATTTATATATATATATATATTATATTAGTTATATATATTATTATACTATATATATATATATATATATATATATATAATATATACCTATTATTATATTATATATCTATATAAAAAAAATATATTCCGTTATACACGATAATAACCCTTTAATTGAAATACCTGTAAATTAATTGGTGATAAATTCCATGTGTAGAAGATGCGTTTGGTGAAATTTTATTTTGCCACCAATGAATAACACCTAATATCATTACAATCATGAAATATAATTTTTTTAAATTTTGGAAAAGCCTTTGATGATACACCCCAGTACACAGTTTGTAAGATTTTGAATGATCGTTTTTGTATTTTCAGATTGCTAATGTGATGATGATTCCAGTGACAGTCCTTATGCAGCCGTGAGGGTCTTGTTGTATAAGTCTATCTTATATACCTACCTGTACGTGGGTGCGAATAACCCGTCTACTTTGCCTTCTTGGTGCGAGCGATTTTAATTAGGTTTCAGTTTCTAGTTTTCATCAGTTTACTTATTTTTTCATATACGTTTTGATTTCCAGTGCGTTAATATTCAAGTATATTATGACATTCAAATATATCCAAATTGTTCTAGTATGCAAGTAATATTGTGGTATTGAAGTATTCATGACAGTGAAAACAGTGGTGTTGTTTGTGACATTGTGTACCTATTGGATTGTGTCGTGATGTGAGCAGTGACGTAATCAACGTATAACAACGGACAGTTAATTTAGGAATACCGATCTCGTGGATTCCTGAAAGAGGTGTGCGGAGAAGTGGGAGTAAGAAACGAACATTAATTTAGCTTGCACTTTGTAAATAAATGCATTAATATTAAAGTTATTCTTTCAGTTATTCAAGATCGGATAACTATCTGACCGAAGATCTAAGCTTTACTTTATTTATAAGGAAGAAAAAGCTCTCCACGTACTAGATCCAATTTGTAAGTAACCAGTTTGGGTGGTTGTTGTAGTGGGTAGCGGAGTAGTGTATAGTAGCAGAGCGTAGTTAGGTAGGTTCTGAGGGAATCTAGCTAATTGTTTAGGGGTTTCGTTTATTAGTGATGACGCATAAAGGGGTTCGTTTTAATTATGGTATATGTATAATGATACCGGATTTGCACTCAGGTCTTAAAGGACTTAACACTTATCTCTCTAGGTAATGTTTCGTACGCTTAATAAGGTTTTACAGGATAGTACTACTTTATAAAATATCTATAATATATAGTTCTTAACCTTATCTTTCGTTGTAAATATGTATATAATATACATAAAAATTCATAATATCATCACATATATATTCAATATAAAGGAATCATTTCAATATAAAAGTATATATATAAAAGTAGTAATATATTAGGGTATATATAGTTTAAAATTGATCTCCTCTTGAGTATCTTGGAGTGAAAAGCCAAGTTCTTTCCCATATTCGTCACAAGAAGTTATTAACTTAATTAAATTATATTATAGCAAGTTAATTACGAATAAGTAAACTACCTTCTGAAAGCATACAATACCAATAAAGTTAAGAAAAAATCTCATTTTTATCCTCGAGATAGTTCTCTTTTTTTTGTTTGCACAAACATTAACCTCAGCGACAGACACACGCGCACGCGGCGCGCACAACACACACACACAACCACACACACACACCAACACAACACACACACACACATCAACCACACACACATCCACACACCTACACACACACCACACACACACACACACCACACACACCACAGTTACCTGTTACACACTTCACCTACACATAAGCTTTTCTAACTTATTAACACGGATTATATATTTAATATACTATAAAGAGATTTGATACAAAACATATTAAATACATAAAAAATAAAGGGCAAACAAAACTTAGTATCAGTGTATAACTGTTAAAAGCACTAATATTCACTTCAGCGGCAGATATATTACTAACAAAAATAATATATAAATATACTAAATCATATAAAATTAAAACCCGAGACTAGAAAGCGTAACGGCATCCTAATAAATATAATATATAATATCTATTTAATTAAGGTGAATTTATTTATCTTCGTCCACACATATATAATATTATTATTATTTTTTAAGGCATAATACTTCACTAAAACTTTATAAATATAAGCATATACTAAAGGCTCTTTGGGAAGGTATTAAATCCACTAAATATATTATACTTATCATATAATATAATATTTTACAATCCTACTTAGATATAATATACAATATTTTAACTTTAATATAATAATTCACACTCTATATTTAGATCCGTGGAACAATAAAAATATTTTTTTCACGATCTTTTAGCCAGTTAATAAACATTAATTCTTGGGAAGAATCTCGAAAGTCAGTAAATATATGCAATGATAGTCTACATACTGTGGTCTTACATCATTGGCCCTTTCAGGCGAGACTGTCATGGTCTGAACTACACAATCCTTATGAATCTTATTTCCATGTACGACTCTTTATTAAAAGTGAATCCACGGCTCTAAATAGATTTGATTTAATCTTTATTCATAGAGATATAGGACGAAGATACTTTTCTCCACCTTCACAAATTTGTGGGGAAAATATTGAACCCTGACTTTTAGATATAAAATGCATTTATATATAACCTCTCAAAACACTTCACAAGTGTACCTTAACCATAGACACTTCACAGCGAAATTCTGGGATTTAATATCACACCTTCCCTCTATTGAGTCTTCTTTGTGTGTAATTATCTTATGGCGTTTCTGCATAGTAACATTGATGTATATTGAATTTAATATTCCTTCTCGCGCACGAGCTTTTTCCTCGTAAGTTTTTCCTACCTGTGTACTACTCAATATGTCGATTAACTTATTTATATAAACCTGGCTGTCAAGAGTGAAACTTTCCACTTTGAGAGACTGATAAAATCGTGCTAATCCTCAGAATCAAACGCATATCGACACACTAAATACACTGATTGATATAAGAGGCCAGATATTTAGACATAGAACTCTCTGATCCCGATTCTCTATTATGAAAAGCGCACCCCTTATTACTGGTTTATATAAGAGCTCGTAGCACCATTGCGCCGCTAGTGGAATCTGTACACTGTAGTGCGCCTGTGCGCAGTGAAATCGGTTGCTAAACTCTAGGATCCCGGAGCAGCAACAATAACATTAAAATTGCCGCCACGTTCCGTCTTCATATTAAGACCTATTGCAAGATGGCTAGAATAATTAAATTTAAAGTAATGAAGTCAAAAATGGAATAAAATTTGAAGAACACACCGGCTACTGACTCAGCAGATAGTAAGACGTACTCGGGGCGCGGCGGAGTTAATGGGATGGAGGCAGAAATTTTACAAGGTATACGCTCGTACCTACGCTGAATACGAGGAAGATCCCCAGAGGCTCGTGTCTGAAAACTATGGCGCGCGCCCTTCCCACATCCCAGGGTCTGTAGTATAATGTTATGAAGGAGCCAACGCAAACATTACCAATGGTAGCGCTGCACGTCACACCTGATTTAACTTTGATACCTGGACAGGACCCAACTAGTAGGCGCCCCTTAGCCTCCTAATGTCTTGCCTGAGCTCTCACCAAGGTTGAATATACATCGCCACCCCACCAGCCGCAGACAGCAAACCCGCGCCCCTTACGCACAACCGAACGCAACAACACCCAGGAGCCCGGGCCCAGCGAGGTCAGATACTAATTTCAGTCGATCAGTGCCACACTACTTTGGGGCAGCAATGGCAGACTCAGCGCTCGAAGGGATTTAATACTAAAGCGTTCCGCGTCCTGTACGTGGTATGTATTCAGATGGCCATTTTTGTGTTTCTCCTCGAGCCGCAACTGTGCGCAAGGACGCCTCTCTAGACCGGCGAGACAGAATTTTTTTTTTTGGTCTCTGCCAGCAGCAGCGACAGCGACACAAAACCACAAGAGGATTATGAAACACATCACCAGAGCGCCGGACATTCTCAACCAGTAATAACTTTAATACTCTTTTGCCCAGGGTGGGCCCTCATAATTTCAATCAATGAATGAGACACGACAAACCACCTTTCGATACTTATAATTAACGTAGGGGAATGCGTAATTATTTTTGTAATAAGCGCTCTCATTTACCTGTCTTTGAATACATAAGATACATTCACCTGAACATTCCCCGGTAATACTGAGCGCAGACTAGCCAGGGGGGAGCCGGGAGCGAACATGAGGGGATACGGTGATAGGAGACGAAGGGGGTGGCTGGAAGGTGCCATTGGCCTCGATCTCCCTTCACCCACGTCTCACTGCTTCGCAAAACGCACGTTCCATAAGCCCGTTTATTGTCACCATTGTACAGACCTATTATGGGGCATAATAGGCCAAGGATTTACGTGCGAAGGTGTGTGTGTGTTTGTGTGAAGAGGGTTAAATAAAATCCATCAGTGTTTTTTTTTAATGTCATAATAATAGTAATAAAAAAAATATCTAAAAGAAATGATGCATGATGCTAAATAGGTGTTAAAGTAGCACCAATTATGATGCCATTATGAGGTGGTGCAAAGCACCAACCATTCATCATCTTTCCATCAACAACAACGGGCTACGTAAGTTTTGATTTCACTCGCCACGCCATTTACTCTATTTTAAGATCAATCTTTACATGATCATTCGTGGGTACGATACTACTGCGTTATTATACCATTTTTTTTTGCCAAACAAAAAAATATAGCCATCACAGAGATATAAGCATAATCATAAACGAAACAATTAACATATAGTATAATCAAAAGTAAATTCATAATTCTTAATAGACAACTACATTGAGTATACACACGTTTAACTGCAACAAGTTCTCACACAAAGATCCCTCACCACCACAAAACCAATCACTGGAAAACCACTAACGATTGAATTAATAAAATAAATAATAGTGCCTGAGGAAAAATAAACAGAAAAAATAAAAATTGAAAACACAACGGAATGGAAAATAAATGAAATAAATTAAAATAAACATTCACAGGAATCGTGGATGACGAACGACTACGCGGATAGAAAAGCCAGAATCGGAGGTAATAAAACTGAAGAAAAAAGAAGAAAAAATAGCGAGCTATAAGGTCGTCGTGCCCCATCATTCCACATTCATTCTTGCATTAGCAATCAACCAAAAGAAGAAAAAAAAATGAGATATAGAAACAAAAATATACTTACCTGAAACACACTTACTAAGTTACTACAGTGGTTTAGTAAGTACTTTGTTTTGAGGTGAATATGGGCGTTAAAGATAATGCGAAAGGTAGTGCGATATCGTCTGGAAGTGTAAGTAGTGATGAGACTGAGGATAAAGTGAGAGATAGAGCAGAAGTCTTTGAAAGAAGAGTACGAAAGAGTTATCTTACGTTTAATGGCGATTTGAATAGTAATGAGTATGAGATGTAGAAAAAGAGAGTAAATATCTGGTACGATGTATGCGATGAGGTGAGTGAAAAACCTGAGGGTGAGATATTACTGAGTCTGGGAGCAAAGGCATGAGAGTGTGTATTTGACTTAGAATGGAAAGTGTTAGGTAAAGAAGAAGGTATGAATGCTATACTTGAGAAGTTAGATGAAAAGTATGCTAAGGAAAAACAGAGATAGGTATGATAGAATTTGCGAATATTTCTATATTAAAAGAAAGAGTGGTGAGACTATGAGGGAGTATGTTAATAGATATGAATTGATTAAGAAAAAGTGTAAAATTGATATCGGTGACGATAGTGAAGTGTGTTCATCTGCTGGAAAAGCGAATGCTGGCAGTAATCAGAGGCAAATGGTATTAGCCTACTGTGGTAAAAGTGAATGGCATTTCAGAGTATTTAGGGATGCGCTGGCTATCGTCGGTGAAGGCTTGGGTAAGAAAAATGATGACAGAGAAGATAGGGAGGATTAAAGAAGTGGTTGGTTGGTGAATCAGAATCTTGGGAGAGTCAGTGGACCAGAGAGAGAGAGAGCAGTGGGTGGATGGTAAGAGGTTGAATATAAGATAAGTTTGGTAACGTAATGGAGTAAGTTAAAGTTTCATTTTCGATATAAATGTTCTGAGAACATTCAAAATATGTGGGATGGTTCAAGAGGTAGAGAGAATGGTAGAGCTCGACAGATGATGAATGTAGTGAGTGAAGCGTCTAGAGAAGTAAGAGGACTGGATGGTGTGTACGTGATTGATATGAGGTAGACAGCAGAGGGGATATGACAGAAGGAATAAGTTTGGTTATGTTAAGAAGCGTGATATATGTGGTTCCATGTATCATTTATGGAAGAACTGTAATGAAAAAGTTTGTCAGTAAAGATTGGGATGAGATAGAGAGAGGTATAGGTGTTGGTAGAGCTAAAAGATTGATTGAGCTAGTGAGTAGTGATGATCGAATGAAGAACATGAGAGGTTTCGGTAGAGGAATAAGTAGAAGTAACAGTTCCGTATATCTAAATGGTGATAGGGAAACGAGGAATAAGAGTGAGATTGACGAATTGTGTGAGTTTGCATTTGGTAAAGTTGATGGAGCAGAAATGGAACATGAAGAGAGAGAGAGAGTAATTAAAAGTATGGTGGTTGTGATGAAAGGTATGATGATGAAGAAACTGAGGAGACAGTAAAAGAGGATGTCAGTAATAGTAGTGAAAAAGTCATTGATCATAAAGGTAGTATATGTGATGAAAGTGAAAAGGTTTGAAAACCGAATTACTGGTTAAGCGCTCGTCAGGCGAATCAGGAAGGGGGTTTTGTCTGATGCGAATACAAAAGAGAAGGAAGTGAAAGGGATGAGGAAAGAAAGAAGAAAAAGGCTGAACGTTGAAGTAGTTGTAAATGGGATGATAGTGAAGATGATGATAGTGATTATGAGGATAATGGTGAAAGTAAGGATGCAAGGGTTTTTTAGAGTGGTGGGTGTAAATGGTGGTAATAAAGGAAAAGAAAAGAAGTCAGAGAGAGGGGGGGGGGGGGAGAGGGAAATGTATAGGATTGATTGTTTTTCTATTTTCAGATTGCTTGTGTGATGATGATGATGATTCCAGTGACAGTCCTTATTTACGGCGGTTTTTGTTTATAGTCTTTTTATACCTTGTGTGGTCTACTTTCTCTTGTGCGACGCGATTAATTTAGTTTTAGTTTTCATAGTTTTGTGATTGTGTGTTTTCATATATGTTTTTATTTCCAGTGCGTTGATATTCAAGTACATTTTGACATTCAAGTATATCCGAGTGTTCTAGTATACAAGTAATATTGTGGTATTGAAGTATTCTAAAAAGTGGGAGAGTGGAAACAGTTTGTGGCATTGTGTACCTATTGGATTGTGTCGTGATGCGAGTAGTGACGTAATCAACGTATAACAACAGACAATTAATTTAGGAATACGGATTTCGTGATCTCATGAAAGAGGTTTGCCGAGAAAGGGGAGTGAAAAAACGAACATTAATTTATCTTGCAAACAAAGTGCATTAATTTTAAGTATTCCTTGGTTTTCAAATCGATAACTATCTGCCGAAGATTTGTTTATTTATAAGAAGAAAGAAGCTGTCACGACTAGATCCAATTTGTAAGTAACCAGAGTGTGTGTTTGTTGTAGTGGGTTGCAGAGTAATGTGTAGGTGCTTTGTCTACCAGTGATTTTTATCATGGAATTAAAATGAAATTGCAAAACAGTACATTAAAATAAAAGTTTCGTGAAGTTGGAAACTTTTGTGGAGATTTTAAAAACAAAGCACATTATGTTTAATGAGAAAAGCGGAGGCAAAAGAGGTTGTATCATATCTGTATCACTGTTTACAAATAACATTAAATTGTGTAATGGCTTAGGAAGTAGGGGAAATGGATAGAGCTGGTGAATAGTTTGCAGATTTGGTTTTGTTAACTAAATATAACTAATTATTCACTCACCGAGATGCATAGGAAAATTTCGGAAGTATGTAAAGATATGGAAATAAAATTTTATTGAAAATGAATGTATAGAAAATGAAAATGACAAGATTTGGAGAAAAAAATTGTATTGAAAATAAATGTAAAGAAAGCAGAAGAAATGATATATAATTAACCCTCGCGAGTACCGGTGGGCAAATTATACGTGCATGTACTCGTGGGTCATTTTTTCCCCACACCATATTTTTTAATTTTTTTTATTTTTATTTTTTGCCACTTTTTAGGTAAGGATTATGTAGTTCAGTCCTTTTAGAGTTGTTCTATAGTGTTTTGTTAATTTTTGTTTGATATTATTATTTTTAAAAGATTTTTGAAAATCGTTTTTTTTGGCGACTTTGACGTGATTATTTTTTTTCCACAATCAGCAAAAAATTAAAAAATTGTAAAAAAAAAAAAAAAAACTATACATAGAATTTTTTTTAAATTTGGCTGTTATATTCCTAGATACGTACTAAACCAATTTTTTATATCAATATAGCCCAAAAAATTAGCTGAAAATATTTATTTTTGATTTTATCTTTTCTGATTGAAATTTAGATACGAAATTACGAAATTTGTGGATAATGTAATGGAAAATACTACGAAACGTGGGACAAGTCCAAAAAAGAATTTCAGAACGAATACCCGAAAGATGATAAACATTTTCCAAAGCATCACAACAAAGTGCTGGCAAGACGAATATATTTTCCACTGCCATTCCTCCAGTTACGTAGTGTTTTATTCATTATTCAATTTCGTTTTTATATCAGCTTATTTATTACGGGAAAGTAGCATGTTGGATGTTATTTATTTATTACTAAGAAAAGTAAAATATCGCTCTTAAAAATTGGATGAACACCATCTACAGTCAGTTCCCCCACCCCCTCCACTTGACCCCCTGCTGGTCATTACTTGACCAGGATCGAAAAAGGGCTTTGATGTCCTTGTAGATGAAATGTTATGGTTACAAGATGGGAATCCAATTTAGGAGCTGTACCTCCGACTACCGTTAACTCATCCAAACCCTTAACCTCTCTATAAAAGTTTGTCAGAAAGATTTCTCGAGAACACAAAAAAAACCATAATCCTCAGATATGGTCCTAAAACTTTGGATGCCGTCACTGCGCCAGGATGCTAGCAGAAGAATCAGGTTATTTTGTGACCTTTGGTGAATTCCGATACTGGGATCCATTCCACGCGGTGCGCTCTAAATGTTAACTCATTACTCTTCTTTATGGTAGTGAAATTCTGAAAGGACCGTGAGTTGTGCAAGGAAAGGGTCCATGAACTGAGGATGTCTCGTATAAGATTTATCGTCCCCTAAGCTGTCGCCCTCAGTATTTCTGGTAAGTTTATATTATCAAATATGGGTGGAAGGCGTCTTCCCCCTACTCCTGCAAGGTCAACAGTTTTCAATGATAACATTCCTAAACCCGGAAAGGACACATCGAGCGAGCAACCACGAACCCATTGCGCAGACTTGCCATACCTATAAGCTAATAAAGAGAACGGTATAGCATCCTGTCCTCTCCACGAGCGAAAAACTTCTCCAGGCATCTTCTCTCCAGTTTGGATGAACAAACACTTTCTTATTAGAATTTCGATTAGACCACGCCATCCGTGAAGCTCAACAATATAATAGTTTTAGGGGTGCAACATCGATCTCAAGAAGGTGTGCGATTCCACATGGAGGATGGGCATCTTGTAGAAACTACGTTTGCTGGATCTAAGGAGTAAGCTTCCCCTCTCTTTACAGCCCCTTGTGTCAGACAAGACCATTCAAATGAGAGCTAGGTGTGCCACCACTTTGTTATGGGCTAAGGAATGGCTCTGGGAAATACTGTTCTCTCTTGGATTCCAAGACGTGATCAACAATGTACCTAGCACAGTCTGATACTCGCTTTATGTACATGACTGCTTTGCACATTCCCGGAGTCAAACTTTCCAAAATGGAATGCCAGCATCATCTAGCAGTAGTCAAAATAACATGGCGTAATGCATGGGGTTTTCTGTTTTTCACAGTCAAAACGAAAGTCATACTCTCCCACCGAAAAGGAAACGTAAAAGACAAGATGCGACCTCCCGTGCACTGACTGGTTCTTATGGTTTGTTCATCAAATCTGAGCTACAGGTAAAATTTCTCCTTCATAACCGTCACCTTGTCGTGGTTTTGAGGCTGCCAACAATCTCAATAGTCGTGGGTCCTGGAAAAAAAAACAGAGAACAAAACAAACAATAATAAATAAACACAAAAATAAAGCTCAGGAAAAAAATCAAACGCAAAACACAAGAAGCAATCACACTTTTATTAAAAAAAACACCACAGCAAGGTGAATCGCTACTACCAGGTAAACCCACTACGGCAAAGTCAACGTTACCGCAGACCCCTCTCACCCCTAGGTATACCGACACCGCTACCGATCCGAAAATATAATAAATATCAATGAATATTCGAATATTCACCGATATCCAAACAAAACCTCAAATCTAAAAACCTTAAAATACTTAAACCTAAAATAACAATGCAGTTCTCAAGGTACTCCTTTCTTAATTCTCTCTCTATAGATATTCAATATGCTGTTTACTTTTCTTGTTTCGCGGTGTGGTTCAGACAGATATTGACAATTTTAATCTTATTTTCCGTTCAAATTTATAATCTCTCTCTCTATTCTACTTTCACATCGTAATATCTAATCGTCTGTCTTCTACTAGTTCGTTTCTGAATTTCTCTAATTTATTCGTACTTTTATTCTCACTCAATGATAAGTATACCTAGTTCATAAATTGGCCTTCGATTAAATTTCTCCTTCGAGATGCGCTCAGGGTTAAGTGACAACCTTCTAATATTTATGATATTCTCATTTCTTGTTGAATAAGTCCCCCCAAAAAAAACTGGAGTAAAAAAAAACAAAAAAAAAACGCATCATAGCAATCACTTAATAATAAAATAATAATATTAATAACTATAAAAAAACTAAGATTTTTTATAACAAATTATTTAATTTAATAACTAATTATAATGAATTAAAATGAAAATTTTTCTAAGTTAATAAACAGAAAAAATGACTTTAATAACTCTAATAATTATAATGTGAATAAATGAAAGAATAAATTAGTGTATTAATGAATATATTGTAATAGATTAATAATAATAATAATATGTGTGTATAAATGATGAATATTATAATAATAATAACAATTAAAAACAAATATCCTTACTTGAAAAATTTATAACAAAAGATAAAAAAACTGCATTAATATATGGCAAATATAATGATTAAATTATAAATTATAATATAGTTAAATATTGCCATAAATTATTTGAACTGTATAATAAATATAAGATGGACAAAAATAAAACCCCGCACCCACCTTGTTTTGCTTACCTGAAAGTAGTTGACCAGTGTTTGCTGTTTTTTCTAAAAATTCCGACTGGGAAGTTCCAGCGAACAGGCAACAACACCAAAATCCGCGTAATTCGAGGGCTAAAAGATGAGAGAAAACATAATCGTATTTATATACTAAGTCCAGCATTCATCGAAGAAAATCATTATTACAACGTAACGAACATTCGACTATTACCTCAACAAAGAAAAATCAGTCGCTGGAATCTCGTACATCGCCGCTGAACAGGAGAGGACGATACGTATTGACTCTTTAGAATTAAAAAAAAAACGTCAGTCAAAACCTTCAATCAATAGTAAATGACTCGACCATTATTAGGCTTTGTAAATATCTTAAGAGAAATAATTAAATATATATATATATATATCAAAAATAATGTATAATGAGCGCTGTCGTTGTACGTGGATCAGCTTGGTAATATGATGCGTCTCTTTTCTTTTCAACTGTTGAGAGATATGACGGTGTTAGAGCAAAACGAAAAGTTTATGAGGTGTTTGTCCCCTCCTTTTTTTTTTAACTTTTTGAACTAAAAAATATGAAGATAATAAGTAAACATATCCCATATAATAATAAATTTCCCTTAAATTAAAATAAAAAAAAACATAAAAAAAAAACTGTAACACTGCACTCCTTGTAATCCTTGTTGGTGGACGTTCTCGAAGCAAACCCTAAAATAAATTATAAAGCCGGTAAATTATGAGACAAAATAACAAAAAAAGAAAAAAAAGCTAAATTACTACATCCCTCCCACCTAAGTTTGTCTCATAATTTGAACGCCATCAATTTCATTCAGTCGCTCTTACATTCTATAATCCTGCTCTTACATTCTATAATCCTTTCTTCATAACTGGGTTACTAGAGGTATCGTCTACTCCTAGTACAAGGTCTCTTTGTACCTTCTACCTGGTCCATATTACCATTCTCACTCCTGTCAACAATCACAACTTCAACTTCTACGATTTCATTCACACCTTCCAATCTAAGTAACTTCTCTGACATATCCGTAATTTCTTTATCAATCTCTCTTACTCGTGCATTCGCCTTTATTTCATCCAATTCCACACAAAATTTACTTGCCTCTTCCACTCTCATATTCACACTCCTATCCCTAACATCTCTTTAATCCGGCTAACACACTTTCACTCTCATCCAACGGAAACTTACATAACGTGTACGTCTGATTCAAACTCTGCACACCATTTCCACTATCCCACCAAAAAACTGAAAAATAATCTCACTCTCATCATCCTCATCAAATAATCCTTTTACTCTATCAGTCTTACTAACTTTACTTTTTCTCTTACATTTTTTCATCCTGCGTTTTTCTATTAAAACCAACTCTTTACCTTGTAATCACAAATCATTCACTCCTTCCACATTCTCCTTCATTTCACTGTCATTCATCCAAAACTTATACACTGGTGAGCCTTCAGATATCCAGGCGGCTCCCTCCACGGCCTCAACTGCATCTGATGCGCTCTAAACTCATTCACTCTATCATCATTCTCATTCTCAAGCACATAACTAACTACATTCGATATCACTCTTTTCATGACAAAAGGCCCTTCAAACTTTTTTCTCATCTTACTTACATTCAAACGGCCCTTTTTAGTCACCTCTTTCAAAACCTTATCCCCTACTTCAAAATTTGCAAACTTCAGACTCCCTTTTCTCCAAACATCCCTATCATTTTCAGGCAACCCTAACCTAGGTTTAACAAACTTCTCAAAATTCATCACATACATACATGGAGACATACCAATAGCCCTATGTAGTCATATTATATGCCCACAACACCTTTCCTATCCAATAATTCCCTTCATCTCTTGTTCCTCATGTCATTCCGTAACATCTCACTTCAACGTCCGTACACGTTCTTTTCAGCCAAACCATTCGAACAGCATGATACGGAGATTCGCCACATGTTCAATTCCCGAATCACTCAACATTTGCTCAAACACCTGTCCCACAAACTCCGGTCCATTATCACTCAACATTCGCTTCGGTTTACATACACACATCGGCAACAAAACTTCTCTCACTACCGTAGCTATATTCGCACTAGTCTTATTCTTTTTAGCACAGCATACGCAGAACTTGCTCTTATGATCACACACTACCATTCCTACATGACCCACATTGCAAGTCACTGGCAAAGAAACACAATTTATTCAATACTAACTCAAAAGGTTCACTCACGTCCGTTTCGCCAATACAAGGAGGTTTTTTACAACATTCTCTGATACTTTTTCCTTTCTGACACTTCTTCACAAGTGAGTCGGCCACATCCTTCACTTATCTTCGCAACCAAAAGTAAACAACTCTCTCTTTCATACATTCCCACAATTTAAACTTACCCATGTGTCCATATCTACGATGAATCACTAATGCCATCCCTACTGCGCCCAACTACAGAAAACACCAGGTACATACAAAATCGTTCTCTCGTACTTTCCTAATATAATACACCACATTCTCACACACAACAAACTTTTTCGCAAACACCTTAAAATCGTCTATCAACTTATCCCATATACACACTTTCTTACCTGCAACAATACATTTTCTTAACTCACATACCATAGGACATTCTTCTGCATCACTTCAAACTGCTCATACTCAACAATTTCTTCTATCACCACACCAACTCTTCACCATTCAACAAATCGAGTCACACACACATCTCCTTCTGCATTCTAACTACTTCCCGTTTCCCTTTCAGCAATCTTTCATTCCATACGTCTACTGACAATCCATTCATTCTTAAAACTTCTATTCCAAACAAAAAGAACAAACGCATAATTCGTTCTTCATCAAGCCACAACCAAACCTTTTATGTCCAACTCTCTCTAACATACCTATCTCTACTTTTAACAAAACTTCTTCCCAAGCTACTATTTCTCCTGCCCCAATCCCCTTTATCTTTACACTTGTATTCCTCCTAGGTATCTGCCATGTCAGTTGCTCAAGCTCTCGTACCACTGACGCATTCACCAAAGAAATCTGAGACCCAGTGTCAATCAACCCACAATATATACCTTGCCATCCACCAGTACTCTCACTGCCATTCTACCACTCATCCCATGTTCGCAATACACTACCTCTTTAATCTCCCCAGGACAAATCATTTTTACATTCTCGTCATCCTCAATTATACAATCATCTACGCCCTTTTCCAAAACATACTTCCTATCATAACTTTTTTTCTATTACCCAATTATAATGTACCCCACTCAAACTGTAAATGCAGCTCGCCTACACTGTTACTATCAATCCCCTCACTCTTATAAATTACCGGTCGCTCCCCGCCATAATGCACGCTCACAACTATCTTAAATAACTTGCTCACAACGATCAATACCTCTTGTAAAGGAAGCACACCTACATTACACATAGCCTTTAACTCTTTCATAAACTGTTTCACCTTCCTAATCCCTATCTGCTCAGGTTTCTTACATACCTTCATCATAACTTCCCTTCGCAGTTCTTCTATACTCTCAGGCACTCTCGAAATCAACCTATCACTAGATAAATCTTGTAACCCATACAACACACTTTCAAACATAGAATCACCACCACCTCGACTTTCTTTCCCTTTCATTAATCCCTTAGGTAAATACTCAGGATCTACCACCAACGTTTCATTCAAACTTTCACTCCCTGGCATTCTCGACATCAAATCAGCAATCTCGCTCCTTTCACCTGGCACATACTCAACCACATAATCAAAATCACTCGAATCTTCCAAAGTTCTCGCAAGCCTACTATCAACTGTCCTCATTCGCTGCAAATACACTAAGGGTTGATGGTCCGTTCGCACCACAAACTTAATACCATACAAAAACGGACGCAACGATTTCAAACAGAACCTCAAAGCAGCCAACTCTCTTTCGATCGTAGAATACTTTCGCTCCGTCATACTAAACGCTTTCGAAACATATAATAATAATTAATTTACTTTCTTTAAAACTCATTAGTCATAAGAAATTGCTCAAATAATAGCACCTAATAATTTGTACACAAAAATATTAATTAAAAAGACAATAATACAAGAGCCAAGCCAATACATTCAAAATGAAGAAAGACCTTGGTTTAGAAAGTTCAGATCCCGATATTAGTTTACATCACGCGAGGATTGCAGATTTACTGCAGCGAAAATTGATCATCGAAATTATATAAATTATTTTAATATTTTGTCACATAAAGGTTGATTTTCAGTTATTACTTACTAATTACGGTCTTTTACTGTTACGCAGGGAAAATACTCTTAAAATTAAAGCTTTCACAAAAACAAAAATTTACTCAGATGCGTTTTTTTTCTTTTGTGCAAAAAACATTTAAAAAAAAGAATATTAAAAACCGGTTGCATCTCTCTCTCTCTCTCTCTCTCTCTATATATATATATATATATATATATATATTATATAGTATACATAATATATATATAACTACATACATATAATTTTATATATTAATATAAATTTGATATAATATATTATATATATATATATCAAATAATTAATATGAATTATTAATAAGAAACTGCAAATATATCAAAGTTAGTAATACATTTTTTACATAATAAAAATGGTCTTCAAGATGTTAAGAGCGTAAGCTTTCGATCCTTACTAGATCCTCTTTCAGACGCTATGAATTGAAGACGAAACAGATCTTTATATAAATATTGTATATGTAAAA
>JABUQX010070504.1:15000-27500 GCA_015478945.1 Trachelipus rathkii | reverse complement strand
GTCAGTATGTATTATATACTATATATTAATTATTGATATACTAACTGCCTGAGTATATGTCATATAAATTTTTTATAGGTAAATTATTATCACTCTCTCACTAGATATTTATTAATTGTTAAATTAACATATTTATAAAGTTTAGATAGTATAATTGCTCATATTATGAGAAAATGTAGTTATAGATATATAAGTATTTAACGTTTTAATATTAATATGTTCACTGAGTTTATATAATGTAGATTTTATATGATATTTTATTAAATATACGTATCAAGTGATAAAGTTATTTATATATAGTATAATTGATTGATAATATACTTATATATATGTATTTACGTTATTAGCTACTATACATATAGTATATATATATACATAATATATTATCATTATATATATATTACTATACATATACTATATATACTATATTACTTAAATTAGTTAGTATGATCAATGGAGTATTCTCCATTGTTAACATATAATAATATTATTCATTTAATATGTATTACTTGATTACATTGCTATGTTAGCTTAATAATTTATAGAAAACACTTAGTATAACTGTATTAAGCACAATTCGTGATATATATTTGTTATATTTACGTATATATAAAGGTAATTATAATATATAATTATATATATATTTATTATATATATTATATATATATTATGATTAACGCAGTTAATTGATTAGTATTATATTATGTATATATATAGGTGTATTATTATTAGTGTTGTTTGTATATATGTGTCTGTATTGTATATATTATATATATTAGTTCTCTATTCATACATAATTATTGTTATTTATGTTTGTTATGTATTATATTATATTATCTGATATTGTTATCATTTAATAATATCAGATATAATAATAATCTAATAATATATATATATATATATATTACTCACTACCTTTTTTAGATAGTTTGAATATTGGTATTACTCACTATGTTACTGATAAACGGTTCAGTATATTCTTGTATATATTTATACTTTCGTTTGTATTGTGAGTTGATAAAGAATATAAGTATATAATATTATCTTACATTTATCTATCTTAAATGAGTATGAATTATGTTATATATTTATTACTGAGCATATATACATTATTATTACTACTAATTATATACTAGAGATCAGATATTATAATTATATTCTATCATACTCACTACATACTATATACCCTACCCTATCAATACTATATAGCTATTATGATGGTGGGTTTAACTCAAATATAGCATTCCCTCTCGCATTACTTTCTATATAATACTATAATAACCTTGTTTATGATATTATAATATTTATCTATAAATACTATGAGAGTGATATATAAGCAGTGACTTCGTTTATATAATATTATTCCCATCGAATATATAGTTGTTACTCACATTTAATATTTTAAATCTCAGTTACAATACTATACGGATATAATGAGATTATTAACCGATACATTATTAGTATATTTAGTATATTATTCCATCACAATGAGTGAAGTTTTACATAATATAAAATATATGAATAATTAGGACCTTTATAATTCATTTTTGTTGTATTTATGAAGAGTCTATAAGCGATAAAGATCATCCATTATACTATTAGCTATAAGTCTACTATATAAGTTGTATATAATTGAGGATATTTTATTTATTTTTGACGTCAGTTTCAGAAAATCTAATATCTAAAGAAACAAATGCGATAGTAAGCAGTGATCGAAAAATTGATGTGTAACATAATTATGGTTAGCCGACAACGTTTCAACTCTGCTTGTTTGTCCAATCTTAATTATCGACTATATCACAACAATAAGAGAAAAAAAAACATTTGTATACTCTTACATGAATGGATTAAGCAAAAAAAAACATTGTAGAATAATTAAGTAAATAAATAAGCTGAAATAATGTTAAGGATTATAAGGATGTTAGATGATACATTACCCAAGGTAAGTTCCAGTTAACGCAGAAGGGTGATTAGTCGTAATATATTGCCATTACTACACAGTAGAGAGATTGAATTGAATAATAACGTTTGAGGGAGCGGTGTGTTAGTAGGGAGAAGGGGAATTAGTGAGATAGGTATCATAATTTCAGAAGATTTCAAGTTTTTGAAAATTACGATAAAACGTTTTACATTCATGCTCACTTTATATTTGCAAAACCCGCGCTTTGGGCTGAAAATTAAGGATAAATACAGTACAGTACTGTAAGGGGGAGAAAGGAGTAAGGTTTATCATTCCAATGTGCTTTTAAACACCAGATTTCTGTTTAAGGACAAATAATATAGAAAAAAGTATGTAATGATCACAAAGTGGAAATGTTGCAGAAGATAGCGGTACCAACCGATCATCTGAGTCCGCTAACTCCAGAGCTATGATGCTTAGGTATGAGCGCTGGGTTACTAGCTTTCTATTTGATGCTTTCTTTAAAAGTATCTTCGAGGTAGCATCGTTTTGTTTAGCCCCCTTTTTATTACTCGATAATAAAGTAAGAATGTTGATGAAGTTGTCTCTCTATTATAAGACTGTAGGATGTTTTTATGTTAAGTGGGATTGTGATTGAGGAGTGCCGGTCTGGACTTGCTTGTATCACCCAAGGTGTTCTGTGGAATAGTATCATGGAAAAAACTCTTTGTTTGGAGGGGGTGCGAAAAGACGAACCGTTGGTCTACCGTTACCCTGGTTTGAGATTTGCAATTACCTAACATCTCCATATGATAAATTGGGTTAGTCTTATACGTTCACAAAATATTATATATATATATATATATATATTATATATAGTATTATATATATATTAAATTTATAATTATATATTTATATATATATATATATATTTATATATATATAATATATATATAATATATATATATTGCCATTCATTCATCATTTATGTGGAGCTGAATACTTGATTTATTGTTTTTTTAAATTCCATTTTGAGCTTAATTGCTTTTTTATAACAACTATAAAAAAATCATTTTCTAACTCACGTTATTTATTCATTTTACTTTTATTTATTTATTTTATTATTTTTGCTTTAAAAATTTTATAAATTATTTTATTGCGTTTTGCCTTTATAGACAACAGTCATTTAAAGGTAAAATAATAATATATAATTTTGTGTATTATTTTTTACCTTATTTAACACAAAACCACCCACTGCCACTCCACCCACCAGACGCGGCTGCAAAACACAATATTAGGCTTATTTATTATATATATTATATTATTATATAATATTAATATATTTATATATTATATATTATATTGATATATTTATATTTTATTTATAATTATATATATAATATATATATTTAAATATTATATATTATATATTATATTTATATATATAACTATTATCATTATATTTATATTATATATATTATATATATTATTATATAATATTATATTATTTATATATATATTATATATATTTATATATTTTATAATATATATAATATATTATATATATTATAATTATATTATTACTATTATCGTATCGTATGTAGACTCACGATATATTATAATAATATACCCTTTAGACTTACGTTAATATCGCAACTTAACTGGAATAAACCCTAAGTCAGATTGTAGTATATATATATACTTATATATTATAATATTATGATAGGATTATTACCTTTCATTAGCTATTAAGCTTAGTATATTAATATGAGAGGTTTTATATACACTCTAGTATTCGACATAATTCTTTGAATAATATATATTTAATACATAATGACATTGCTATAATATAAATTAATAAAAAAACAATATATATTATAATTATATACATATTAATATTAATAATCTAAACTTAAAGACGTGGACATACTTTTGAGGACCTTAATACTTATATATATATCCCTATAATAATCAGAGTTGTCAATCTAATTGGAAGGTAATCATAATACAAAATCAAATGAAAATGTAAATATAAATATGTCTTTAAGAGAGCAAAAAGAAATCACAAATTACCTCTCAAAATGAGGAGGTATATACGATCTCATGAGGTGTAACTACTGTTTTACTATATAACCTCCATGTATACTGCCAGAACTGACCGGAAACTTCTGCTCTCTATCTTTAATAACTATCAGCTTGGTCGAATTTAACTTCTCTTTGTGTCTATTACGGCTAGTGGTGACTATGTTCGCAAAGCAGAGAAAAACAAAAAGAGAATATGACGTCTATGACCACAACTCGTAAATACTATTTATGTAAAACAGATGAGTAAGTAAAATAATAAATATACAGTAATGGCCTCCTTCAGGGTGTGCTGACCTGCAAAGAGGTTTAGCTACATTTTCTTTCTAATCAGGCAGAACCTGTGCTCAATCTACAACTAGGGTTTCTAGTGTATAATACTTTATCCCCCTTCAACATAATCTTTACACCATACTACGGTTGGTTGGTGTGCGGAGCATTTACCTCTGAGTCACTTCTTTTTCACGCGGAGCTAAGGACCCAATGTGTGGATGGGGACTGAGCCCTAAAAATCAAGAATAGGTCATAAACGGATTACCATTCATGCAGATATGAAGTTGGAATCATGAAGAGTCCTGAAGTTGTAATCTCAGTAATTGTACTCTAAAGTCTTTATGAGAGATTTTAAAGTGAAAAATAACAGCAAAGAAAGGCAAAAACAAAATTAGTCATACAAAAGTTTACAAATTGTGAGTCAATATGAGTGTGTCTTATATAAGTTTTTATAATATACGTAGATTCGATTTTAAGGGTTTCAGCACCTCTCTCAATGTGTTCATAAGGGGATCTCCCCTTATAGTTTGTGTATAGTTTCCAACTGAAAAAGCCACAGAGTGCATGACACGAGAAGATGGAGGAAGTATGAGGACGGCATAACGAAGAAATGGATGTGATAGATATGAACTCATTATGACGAAGCAAAATATGAACCTTAGAGTGATATGAGCTGAACACATAAAAAATATGAAAAGCACAAACATAAGTTCGTATAGTTCCGACTTTCAGCGGCTATAGCGATTAGAGAGTCTAACGACGAATCTAATTTTAATACGTTGGACTAACGTATTTTATTAGTTATATAAAATTGTAATTAAACTTTGAGTTTATTCTAGTATCTTGTGATTTAGTATATTATATATGTGTTATATATATAATAATCTGGTATTATATTATATATAAGTTACTAATTAAGTTAATTATAAATGCAACATTTCAAAACTGAGATAGAAACTAATTATATCTGTTTGTTCTTAATTACTTCCATTATAATTATTAATTAGGTTGTATATACTTTTATTGACACGCATTTAGTATAATATTAGGTATATATTTGATAGTAGTTTATATAATATATATTATTTATAATAACAATAATAATAATATATTATAAATAGCTGATTAAACATATGCTGACCAATTTAATAACTTCCTAATCCTGTCTGGTTAATGCAAAATTATTTCAAATTTGAGTTTAGCAGACAATCTATTCTGTGTACCAACGTCGTTATATAAAAGAATGTTTGCTGTCGATAGAAATCGTGTTGTTTTGCTCTATTTACTCAGATTAATAAATATAGAGAGGATAGCAAAATACTCCACACAGTTGTGAAAAAATTAAACAATAGGTGTATCATAGAAGAGGAAAAAAATATAATAAATGAAAAGTAAAGACAGATGGGAATAACGATAAAAGGAAAAATAAAATACAAAATCAAATGAATCAATACGAATTAAAAAAAATAATAAAATATATTTATTTAAACTTAAATAAATAAGATTAAAAACAATAAAATTGAATCTAAGGAGATCATAATATAATGAAGTTAAAAAGCAATAATAATAATTATGAAAGACATAAAAATATTTAAAAAAAATAAAAAAAAATAAAAAAACTAAATAAAAAATTTACGTAAGTAGCCAAGAAATAGAAAGATATATAATTACGACACCAAATAGAGTAATACTATAAATTTTACTGCTCAAAGATACTAGGGAAATATTTACCAACGTGGCTTAAATGATGAGAGACAGCGCAAAAATATGAATTATAATTGAAGGTAAGAATTGGTAAATGACAGATTAGCACGCAAGTATTGAAACTGAGAGTTACAAATTTAAAAATAATCGATATTGTATACTCGGCACGCATCAGCATGGAAGTACACCAAAATGGAAAGTGAAGAAAAAAAATAAATAAGATGACAAATCAGGAATTAAAAAAAAGTACAAACAAATAATAGTTAATTGTTAACTATGAGCGTTTGATAAAGAGGAGTCCCATCCGGCGACACTTCCAAACACCACAATCACACAGAAGCTAAGTAAATTATACATGATGGTGTCAATAGAAATTTAGTTTAATTTGTTTAATGGGGTATGGTGGTTGTTACAGATTTCACACGATACAACACAAGTACTGTGTATAGGTTGTCATTTGTATCAATTAATTTTTACTTATATTAAGTTATTTCTAATGTATTATAATATCAGTTAGCATAGTTTAAGCTTATATATATGAATGGTTATATGCTATTATTATAGGGTAGAAATATCTTTTTATATATCAGTAATTAGATATAATGTATATAACTCTCGATTTAGTATAATCAGTATAATTTAAATATAATATATAATATATTAATAACCAATGTATTGTGTTGTTTAAATAATTAGTTATTAAATATATAAATTATAATATTAATTATAACGGTGGATAATAATTATGTTTATAATAATATTAATAATAGATAATATTAAATATATATATTTGTATATATTAATATTTATATATAGTTATATTATATAAGAGGATATGATAATAATAACTAACAATAAATATATCTTTCAAGACACGTCTGTTTTATAAACTAGTACCTTGTATATGCTATATGAGGTTTTTTATTTTTTTTACTAATTTTACGTGTTATAGTTAAAGTATGTGGAATCATTATTTTAAATAGGTGACATTACTAATAGATATTTGTTATATATATAACTTATATATGTATTTATATTCATAGTTTTCAGGATTGGTAGCAATAGTAAGCTTTAATTATTATATAAATGTATTATATTTAGATTGTAGTGAAGTTGAAGTAGGAGCTTGAATTGTGTTGTTGGTAAGGGTTACCGTTTGGACGAAAGATTGATCATAATGAACACTCCAAAGTTCTGCTGAATATAGCGGTCCTCTTTATGAACTTATGGGAGTTTCTAAGTGCTGGAAAAATCTATCAGCTTATAAATTGTGGATTGAGGAGTAGATCATGCTAAAATGCTTATTATGTATCCGGGATAATGTGTGGATGTTCTTCTTGAGTTCACTCTAATAGGAACCCTAAATGTTCTGAAATCATGAGACACGACCTTTATTAGTCTCAATTCTTTACGAATTAATAATTGAGGTTGGATGAAACGTTTTTTTCTATTATAGTAGACAGAGTCAATAGTTAATCTCGTGCGCAGTACTAGAACTCAAGAAGTCCAATAGAGGTTCAAAGATATTATTGCAAGAGATCGAAGGCAACAATTGGAGGAAGTGACTTCGACTTAAAGTGAAGAATAACGGAACCCACACTTGAAAAGGGGTTGACGAATAAGTCTGGTGTAGCGTGCACTAGAGATTTCCCTAAGAGATTTTATAAGGTCTGTAGTTTTAAGGCCTAAGAAAACGGAAGTTTTGAGAATAAATTAGAATGTTATGGCGATGCATTGTTCCTTCTCGGAACTAATATATATTCTCAAAAGAAGCAAGAGGGGAAAATTCTGTCAAACAAATGGAGAGGGAATAAATTACCCAAGAAAAATTTCCGCGGATAACAAATTTCTGAGTGGAGACCGGTCCAATCTGAGCGTATCTTGTAGGTCCGGTCAATTAAACAGAAAATACTATTAACTTTGAAACGTAGGGGAATAAAACTGAAGAAGTTTGTACCAAGGATGGTGGAGGAAGGTTTACGTTATGTTGAAGTGCAGAAGCCATTAGAATTATGCTTGACAGTTATATTCAAAAAGGAAAGGCGTTTTGTTAATTTCTTGTTTCTTTATTTTCTTCATTTGTTTTTTTTATTTTATTTTATTTTATTTTTTTAAGTTTTTTCATTTTTTGGTTCATTCCTTGTGCGTGTATTCAATATCGGATTATTTTATTTGTAACTTGTTCCTTCCTTGCATGCTACTCGTCATTTAAGATTTTACCTTTAACTTATTCCTACTTTGCGTGTACTCATCATTTACTATAGTTGGTATATAGTTTACATTTTTGTTACTATTTGGTGTGTGTATGTTTCTATTTCTTATGTTACATATTTTTATTCGTTTATGATATTTTTTTTTATTTATTTATTTTTTTTATATTTTTATTTTCTATTATTTATTTTAATTTTTAATTTTTTATCTTTCATTTATTATTTTTTATTGTCCATTTTATTATTTTTTTATTTTTTATTTTGTATTTTTAATTTTTTATTCTTTATTCTTTATTCTTCATTTTTATTTCTTATTTTTGTATTTTACGCATGATCACATATTGTTTAATTTTAAACTTTGTTTGATTTTAATTTTAATTTTAGTTCACTGAAGATGGATTAATGCAATCCGAAACGTCTGTGATAAAATTGAGGATGAGATGGTCTTATCATTAAATATTTATGACTGGGGATTTGGTAGCAGTATTCGCTTTTATTAGCAAGATTCGATACCCATGAAATCAACCTATTTCTCATATATATTATATATATATATTATATATTATATTATATATATATATATATTATTATATTGAAGAATATAATATATAATTATTAAAAATAATATCATACATATATTAAGGTATATATAGTATAATATTACTCACTAATATAGTATTATTAATAATAGTATACAATTCAAATATTAGATATTCAACTATATCAATATAGATAATATATACAATGGGCGTAAGGAGGGCGTGGCAGGGTGGTCGGCAGGTTAGGCACGTACCCAAACCCCTAAATCTTGGCGAAATTAAAAAAAATGAACCTTATATGTTTGAGAGACGACGTTTTTAAGGGTTTATTCGTAGAAAATGAAAAAAGATACATCAAATCGATAAATAATTAATAAAAATTATTATAAAACATTTTTCTAAAGAGTTTAGTGTGTTTTCCTTTCATATTGGCTGGAAGTCAAACTAGCTCTGTGTTTTGTATACAAGCTAGCTTCTCCGCTAAGAACTCTCAGTATGTTCGAAAAGCATTGGCGGTCGCCTTAAAGCTGCTAGTTATAGGTTAGTATTGATATTAATGATTTACATATCGATTATATATATACTATATATATTATTAGTATATAATATAGGTAATAGTATTATAAATAACCACTACAATTTAGTAAAAATTGACCCCCTAATCAATAGACAATGATCATAAGGACAATTAGATCAAGAAATGAACAGGAGGAGTGGAGGATGTTTTAGTTTGATTTATACTTGACTTTTACTGATTTAGGTATGTAAAACGTTACAAATTTTACAATTTTATAAAAAATTTGACCTAATCAATAGATCAATAGATCAATAATATTCATAGATCAAAGATCATGACTGGACAGGAGGGTGGGTGGATGCTGGTTTGATTTACTGATTAACTAATTTTAGGGGTATGTAAAACATGACAATTTACCCGTTTAAAAATTTGAAAGATGGTATTGTGAATCCGTTCACAAAATCAATAGATTTCAAATAGATCAAGAATGACAGGGAGGTGGCTGGAATTAGTGGTTGATTAGTGATTATGATTTTACTGCTTTTAGGTATGTAAAACATGACATTTAGTTAAAAATTTGACCTTAATCCAAAGATCAATAGATCAATAGATCAATAGATCAGATAAAGGGTGAGGGACAGGAGGGATGATTGGGTGGCTTGATTTAGTTGAATTTAATGCTTTAAGGGCGCTATGAAAATAAGTTAAAAACGTAAATTCTGTAAGTTATAAAACAAAAAAAAAGAATTAAGAAATTTATTTATTTATTTATTTATTATTGATTTATTTTTTTCTTGATGTTCTGAAAACCATAAATTTTCAGAAAATCTACAGATCCAAAACATATATAAGCACATCAACATTGTTGTTAAATGTTTATTAAATCGGCACCGCAGTGGCTCCAGCACCGTGCCGGGACCCAAACTCCTTCAGGAATCCAATACCAAGGTCTTTTCTAGGGAAACTCAAACTCTGAATTCCTATCACCAAATTTCAGCGCTTCTACAATCCAATATTATGTTTGAAGGGGTGGGTCCCCCTTCGGGGGAGACCCAGGGGGACGTAAGTTCGTATACAAATAGGGTACGTCATCATCTAACCATCCCCCAAATTTTAGATCGATACGATAATCTAACTTTATATAGATAAATTCGAGCCAGAGGTGCGGTGCGGGGCGGTGCGGACCGGTGCAGTGCCGTGCAGTGCGGACTCGGAGTCGCTGAAGCATGCGCCAAAGGGTTTAAAAAACAACTCAAACGTGATCCCCTTCGGGGATCACTTTATCTTCATTTATAATTAATAAATAAAATAATGGATTGTGTATGTGTATGTGCGCGCACGCGTCTCGCGCGCTGACCGGTATCTCGTCGCGACGGAGATTAGCGTTCATCCACGCTCGAACCATAAACTCTCGTTAGGCTTAATTTCGGGTCGCTTCAAGATCCCGCAAAAAAAGAGCGTAAACAAATATCGGGCGTCCACCTTGGTGACCTCCTCTTATATGATCCACCAACTTGAAATTTTACCTGTTTCGAGCTTATTCCCATATATGGTTAATTCTAGTTTCAGACCGATACCTCTAGTCCTTCATATCGAAAAGGACGGCATCGGTCAGTGTCCACAAACACTATATTATTAATATATATAATATATATATATATATATATATAATAATTAATATATATATATAATATATATATTATAATATATATATATATATATTTATATATACTACATATATATATATATATATTAATATAATTTTTTCATTAAAATAATTTGAATATCTACAATCATAATAAAAGAAAATTAGCAATTATTATTACTATTCCAACATATTTTGAAGACGGTTAAAGTTAACGATTAACGTTAACTTCCGTTACATTCTTTACCGATAAACGCTTTAACCCTTTCAGTCCTGAATTATGAAAAAATATATTTAAATTTTTTTTTTTTTTAAATAAGGTAAATAGGACCCTAATAACACATTAACACCTTTTTTTTTGTTCAAAAAAAAATAATAATTAGCGCAAAAAAAAAAAAAATGGGTCTATCACTTTATCATGCATCAGGCCACACCACATATTAAAATATTTGGCACTGTAGGTAATATTGCATATTTAATATAAATTATCTAAATAAAACATGCAAATAAGGTATAAATAAATACATTTATGCATATTTCTAGATTTTTTTTATAAAAGAAAAAATATTGACGTATACCTCTAATGTTATTCCAGCTAAAATAAAAGTAAAAAGTAATAGAAAAGTAAAAACAAAAAAAAAATTTATAAACTTCTTCTATATATATATATATATACTATATATATAATAATATATTATATATAATATATATAATAGTATATATAATATATATATATTATAAATATATATTATATACTATATATTATATATATATAATTATATAAAATATTATATTATATATATATATATATATATATATATATATATATATATATATATATATATATATATATATATATATATATATATATATAATATATATATAATATATATTAATTCTATAAAAAAAAATTTTCCTTCAAATCCAGATTTTTATGTACGCTACACCGAATGTTATATATATTATATATAAATATATATATAATATATTATATATTATATAATATATATATATAATATATATATATATACATATATATATATAGATATATATTATTATATATATATATTATAATATATATATATATATATATATAATATATATAATATAAATATATATATATTATATATATATATTATATTATATATATATAATATAAAATTAATAGAAGGATGAGCGAGAGAGGGTAGAGGAAGACTAGACTTCAATGCTTGTGGTATTGAACGAAACACATTAGTGTTGTTTCCCGAGGGGACGACACTGATGAACTTTGCATTTCTCGCACATGGCACTTGTCTTGAGTTTCATGGCAAAGTTTGCGTGTTTCCTGTCCTTTGTAAACATTGGCCAGTTGAAGGGACACGTTGTCATAACCTGGACAGAACTCTGCAGGAGCATTATCCTGGTTTGTCTTGGTTTTCTCTTTTCTTCCTTGGTTCCTGCCCTAGCTCCTACCCTGGCTCCCAAGCTCTGGCCTCCACTCTGGTAATGCTCGGTCTTCCTCTTGGGGTACCACTAACCTTAGAGTTCAGTAAACCTTCTGCCATCTCGATCTTGAAATCGACAAATGAAATAAAGTATTTTCTTGCTCTCTTTGGCTCTCATGCACCCTTCCGGTACAACAGCCAGT
>JABUQX010070504.1:7500-10000 GCA_015478945.1 Trachelipus rathkii | reverse complement strand
CAGGGCATAGTATATATCGATCGATACGATACCGTGATACCTTACTTTACCTAAACCTATATTTGATTGATAATATAATATATATATTAATATTCTTTTTATTTAATCTTTTTTTTTTAAAAATGATTTCTTTGCCAATTTCGAGAGGGGCTTGTTCGTTGCGCCGCGAAAAATCCTCAAAATAGAAACACACTATAAGAAAATAGTTTTCTTATTATAGATTGCCCCATGACAACCAGTATGATATCGATTTTGCAAATGATATATTGCAAAGCATATAAATTTATGCTTCTTGAGGCACAAATCAACCAATTCCTCCACTGATCCACAATGATGATCCTTATTGAAAAATAATTGTTTGCAAGAGAAAAAGAAGATTCAGCTAACATATCGCTTAACATACACGGGAACGTTTGCTAAAATTTAAACATTATAATTTTATAGTTGATTAACTAGCTACAATAGTGAAATTATAATATGTCTAAATACTCAGTCTTAAGATTTATCCTTATATTTTTTCCGTAGAATGCGAGCCTCGGGCGTAAACCTCCCGTTGTATTTCGAGTATTTCCACCACCGTTATTTAAAAGCTCTGCGTCTAAGGAATACTTTATTACCTCCTTATAAAGTTACATATAAGTTGACCAAATTGTTTATATCTTATACTCACCTAGTTATCCCCAATAAGAATAAATAAATATATATATAATGATCATATATAATTTAACTAAGAAATCGCTTATCATTCGCATATAATATATATATTATTATATATCGCTGTATATATATATATATATATACTAGTCTATATAAGGATTCTATTAGGTATACCTATATATATATAATTAATATATATATATTTAATATAATATATTATATATAATAGATATTATATAAGTGGTGCTACGATTAAACGAAAAATATGTTAATCTGCACTCGAATAACCGATAATAATAATCGGATAACGTGAAAACCTTTATAATCTCGATAACCGATATCGATAACTCGTAGATAATAATTAAAGTCTCCGATAAGGCTAGGATTAACCGGATTAAAATCCAATAAATCAAATTTTTATGTATTATCATTTTGTATGAATAAAATTGTTAAAAAAAAAGGCTACAAGACTTTGGTTTTTAAGAAAATGTTAAAAATAAAATTTATTACATCTTCTTTTCACCTATTTTATAGATTATATTATAAATTTTCATTTTCTTTACCACTAATATACGTAACCCAGGAAAATATAGGGCAATGTTGCTACTTCGCTTTATAATAAACCTATTGATAAAACTTTGGATATCTTATTACAATAATAAAATTTAATTCTTTAATAACTCAACTTCCCGTGTTTTTCCTTAATAAAATTTAATTTTCTAATTTATATCATCTATGTCTATAGAATCTATAAATGTTCATGTAAAAAAAGACAAAACTAAAGTACCTAATAAAGATTGAAACATAATGAAAGGGCAAGATACAATTTTTTGACTTGAGAGCTGCATCCACATTTTTCACTAATCCAATCTAAAAATCAAGAAACATAAAAATTTCAGGATCAACTTTTAAGCGATTTTGCACTCTCAATAAATCACCAAACTGTAGCCTATCAATGTTTATGCATTTACATCTCGTAAACGTTGTTTCGGTGATTTCTTATGGACTGTACTTATTCTTTCAAAATTTCAATTTTATCAAAATAATCCTTGTTTTTGACTTTATTCGTATCCAAACTTCAGAATTTTATTTCGAAATACTTCAAATTTAATATGCATAGATGGGCCATTACCTACAATAGTTTTAATATGAAACAATATTTTCACAATATTTTTTGAGAAGTTTGTTGTGCTCTGCAGTGTTTTCACAATTTCCAAACCCATTTATTTATTTGATTTCATATAGTGAAAAAATGCCTCGACATATATTTTTTTATTTCACGATTCAACATCATATTTCAATAGGACATACTGTGTAATCTCGAGATAGATGGTATTGTTCTAGCGACTCTCTTTTTATACTTAGTATCTATACTCTTTGATGTGATATGGCAATTACTTTGTTGCATTTGTTATCTCTTTAACACGAATTTCAAAATTTTGTAAAAAACACTTAAGTGGTCAAATTTTTTTGCCAAATTTTTTTTCTTTTTAAAATACAATAAAAATTATACATAAGTATAAAAGATGCATTAGTTGCTTGATTATACAAGCCTGATAAATTTAGATTTTATCGGTTAATGAGTAAAAAAATAAAAATATCAATTTTCACTTTTCCAAAATCCATGATAAAATTTTAGCGAGACGACATATAAGAGCTATTCTTACTGACCGAAATAACAAAAAAACGTTCTATGTAATATAACATTTTATACATTTCATATAATTGAAATTCACAAGTTTGAAGTTTATTTCTCAAAAAAAAATTCTGGAAAGTATGATATGAAAAATGTCACTCACTAAAAAATCATGGATTTTGAAAAGTGAAAAATCTGAAATGATTA
>JABUQX010070504.1:0-5000 GCA_015478945.1 Trachelipus rathkii | reverse complement strand
GTTCAAAAATTTTCACGACTTCACTGTACTTCACATCTACCGACATTACCGACCTCATCTACTTGAAAATATTATACTACTGTGAAGTTTAAAGGATGAAAATTTCTGTGGACTTTCTATACATAAATTAATAACTATTAACTCATGAGAATACTCCGATACTTACGACTCCGGACTTATCCACCCTTTTATTGATAATTATATATTATAAAATTAATAATTAATATAATATAATAAAATAATAATAATAATAATAAATAATAATAATAATATAATAATTAATCAATAAATAATAATAATAATATTACAACTGAGATATACATCAATGATTCTACACAAGACTCACCCTCTAGAAAAATGGTCGTGATTTACTTGTATAATATGACGTTTGAAAGTAACTAGATGAGGGTCAACCTGAGGAACTACAGTATAAAACAGAGTCTATTTTGCGGTGACGACTTATTTTTTCAAAAAGTTACAGTAATAACTTTTTTTATTTAGGATCTGATTTATTAAAAAATGTCAAAAAAAAAGAGGAAAAAAATAAGTCGTTTGTAATAATTAGATATACACCAACAAGATGCACACCACCTTCACCAAAAATAAACTATAAATTTGTAGAGCGAAGTCTCCTGCACATCTTCGCACGACCGCTGTAAGGACATGATTTTATTTTGATATTTTGAGTGATTCTATCGATATAAATCGATACTTTTAGTACTATTTTAAAAAAAAAACTCGTAAAAATCGATACATTTTAGCCAAATAATCGAATATAAAAAATTATGGGTCACCAGTTAGACCCAGTCGACTGAAAGAGGGTTTATAAATGATTAACGTCCGATAGATTTTTTTATTAACGAATAAGGATTTAACTAGAGCGTTTAACTATGTCTCAGTTAAAGGTGCCCACCTTTAGTTATAAAAAAAAACTAATATATTATATATATCATTATAATATATATAATATATAAATAAATATATTTATTAACATACATAATATAGACCATTGAATATATATATATATATATATATATATATATATATATTAATATATATATATATAGATATATATATAAATATATATGATTAATTATATATATATATTAATTAATATATATATATATATTATATATATTATATATATATATATAATGCCAGCATCCGAAAGCAACATGCATATGTAACTAAAAAAACTATAACAGCTACAAGGGGGAATAATGATTAGAAAATAGTATATATATATATATTATATATATTAATATATATATATATTAATATATTATATTATATAATATATATATATATATATATATATATATATTAATTATATGTATGTTCGTTATGATTATATTATATTATAATGCCAGCTATTTCACCGGAAACAGCAACATGCGTAGGTAACTAAATAATAAATCTATATAACAGCCAGGAAAATAAATAATATTTTTTATATCAGAAAAAAATTTCACCGATGAAACTTAAAAAAGAAATTATTTTTCATTTAAAATTTATTAATACATCCTTATAATGGATTTAGGTGATCACTATAGTTAACGAGGGCGTTAATCAGCGTCATCTCTAGTACCTAGTCCTAATTTACAATGCTCATAGTAGGAGAGCAAGATGTTTACCAACAAATATTGTTTGTGTCTATATTATTATGCTCTGGAGACTATATTGTTAGAGTGTGTGTTGTGTTTAGTGTTTCTTTTATGTAAGTGTGTGTGTGATCGGAGACACGAGCGACCCGTTTCGATCCCCCTCAGGAAATGAAGAGGCACGAAGTAAGAACCCGGACTTCATGTCATAGAGGAATGTGTTGTTGTTGGGTTGTGACCCTTTGGGGGTATCATATTTTAAGTGTATGTGAAAAATAAAAATCACATGTAGCAACTTGTAACGTCTACACACTCGGAACCGGCTATTGAATGAGCTGTCGCTATCACGTTATGGCTTCTCAAAAAACAGTGGAATTCAGTATTAAGTACAATTTAAATACATTTGTATAATTTTTCTCACCTCTCCTTGCATTTTGTTAAAAAAAATCAATTTTTGATTTTATTGATTTTATTGATTTTTTTGATTATTTTGAAATTTTTGTTTGGATAGTCCATTTTGATCTCTTCTTGCTACATGTATATCGTGAATGTCGGAGACAATGCGACATGGAATAGAGAACCTGGAGTAAGGTAGGGCAAAAAGCTGGATCTGTGTAATTTCTATAAATTAAGTAAATGAATAATATGCCCAGTAGAGGAAAAGATAATGTGAGAAATTTTAGTCTATTGAAGACAGTAGAAGACCTAAGGTGCATTAAATATAAAGTGAAGTATTTATGATACATAAATGGTCACGAGTGAGCGGTGATATTTATGTGATGATATAGTAGCGTATATATATATATATAGTATTAATTTGATGTATGGCCCACGCTTAGTAGTGACCAAGGGATGTATATATATCACCAACATTTGAGTACTGAGTATAGTAATGTCAATTAAGTGAATATGGATTCTCCTAGTCACGCTATAGTCCTCATAGTGAAGCTGTCTTAAGGGTATGTGTATTATATATTTAATTGAGAAGGCGGTTACGGAGTATTTTTATTTCAACGACTAGAGATACGAGCAGAATCCATCTAGATGTCAATCAATTCCATTAAAAATATATTAATAAGAATTAAGAATAAATTTTTAATAAAATTATATGAAATATTGATTCGATAATAGTAATTAATATAATTAAAAAGCCGCATGGGCCTACGTAAACTGTCCCAGTCAACCAAACATAATTTTTGGAAATTTAAGAAATAAAATAAAAAGCCGCATTGACCCTCTAGAAGTCCCAGTCAAGTCGGTTAAGCTGTGGAACTTATATAAATAAACTAATATTCAGTAATGCCGCGCAATCGTGCTCATACTCTCATATTACGTGACTGTCCTCAGTTCCTAAACCTACTCTTATATAAAATTCTAATGTAAATAATACCGAATCATATATCTATATAAGAGTCGTGCTTATGAAACTCGCTCTTAGAATCTCCGCAATTAACCTACATACAACTCACACTAGCAGACCAAAGTACTAATGATATAGGGCATGATGAGAGGTAAGGTGAGAGTATGTAAGTACTCAACATGATAAGAAACTTATAATTAATATAATAATTAAGATAATACTGATACTCAATTTATCACATGTTTAAGAGATCACAAATCTAATCACTCTCATATGATAATATATATACAATAAAGTAAATAATTACTTAAGAACCGACCAGGTATTTGTACCTATCTTATGAATAGTTATCCAATGTCAACAATAGTAAGTTATAATTATTAAAAAATGATTTATATTATAAATAAGCCGCATTGACACCTTTAGAATGTCACAATAATCAAGATTCAAATTATTATAATGAAAAAATACTTAAGAAACATCAAGCTTTAAACTATTTCACCAAGTCAACGAGGAAAAATCAATTAAATAAATTAAGAAACTAGTATTGAGCCCCTCATAGTAATAAGTCTCCTACTCTGAGTCAACCCATGAATAAATTAATAAATAAACAGATATAGTAGTTGAAGAAGCAGCATATGGGCCTACTTAAGACTGTCCCAATCAACACAATAATAATTAAAAATAATTAAATTAAGATAACGCAACATTACATTAATCCCTCTGTAAATATGTCCCTAGTACAATCTCTACAATAAAATAACAATATTTATACTAAGCCGCCGTGCATGGTCCTTTAGACTTATCCCATGTGTGAAACTCAAATAATAATATTTAATATATATTTGAGAAGCCCATTTCCCCTCTAAGATAAGTCCCAGTCAACTCCATAAAAATTGATAGAATTATAAGTAATATATAAGTATTTTAATAATAATTAATATAACGTAAATTAATGAATAGTATTTTATAAGTTTAAAGAAGCCACATGGAAACCTATCCTCAGGGATCATGTAATCCCATGAGTTACAACCAACAAAAATTTAAATTATAATAAAATAAGGAGTAATAAATTTCCATGAAATGCCGCATTATGGGCCTATCTTAGCTGTCCCGGTTATACAATTAATACCCATAATTTAAATTAAATTAAAATAATAATTTATTTCTTAAAATATTTAAATTATATAGGGTTGACTGGGACAGTCAAATAGGCCCATGCCGCTGCTTAATTATTATTCTTTAATAAATTAAATTATATGGAAAGTTAAATAAAGACTTGGCCAAGCGACTTTTATTATATTATTATTTTCATTTTATAATTATTATTAATTATTGTTGGTTAACTGGGACAGTGTAGGTAGGTCCATTGGCTTCTTATAATTATAATTATAGCATTCATTAATTACATTAAAATATTATAAAAATTATTCCAATTCTTAATTTATTTAATATAGTTTTAAGACCGGACATTCAATATAGTAAGTAAGGCACAAATGCGGCTTCTCAATTTAAATAATCATATTAATATGGTCAAGACGGACAATCATAAATATAAATTAGACATTTACGCTTATCTTATGATATAATATTCTAATATTTAGATGATGTTGAGATCTGGGACATTCTGAATATCCATTAGTTGGTTAATTTTATTATATAACTTAATTATTATTTATTAATTATTTAATTTAATATATTGTTGACTGTGACATACATTGATAGGACCATTACGCTTTATTTAAGTAATTATCTTATATTATATTATTTATTATGTTTATACTATTATGGTTTTTAATGGCCAATGTTCTGCTTCATTTTAATAAATATAATATAATTGTTATTTATAATTGGTTGACTGGCTAGAGTGCATAAATAAAGTGAACCATGCGGCTTCTTGTAGTATTTTTTTACTATGGGTTGACTGAAACATTCTAGTGAGGTCAATGCAGCTTCCTATTTAATTTTATATCTGAATAATAAGTTAAGAAGCATGCCATTAACCTCTCTATAGAATGTTAACACCTGAATCAATTACC
>JABUQX010070503.1:15000-21682 GCA_015478945.1 Trachelipus rathkii | reverse complement strand
AATATATATATATATATATATATATATATATATATATATATATATATATATATATATATATATATATATATATATATATAATAATAATAATAATAATAATAATAATAATAATAATAATAATAATAATAATTTATTATTATTATTATTATTAATAGTACTAATAATAATAATAATAATAATTAATATATTATTATTATTATTATTATTGTGTGTGTGTGTGTGTGTGTGTGTATTATAGCCAATTTACTAAGTTTATTGGTTACTTAGGATTAGCGATTAAACGTTTTTAGTGCTTTTGTGTTTAAATTGGGATAAAACAGATATGAATAAGTTCTTAAAGGAAAAACGGTGAAAGTCGTCGAAGTGTAACTCTTGAAATTATTGAGTGTGATGCTGCCGATAATTCCCATGAAAAAAAAGCAGCCAAGATGACTTGGAGCACCTATCTTATCAAGAACTTTGGGTCTGTCAAGAGCAAGGAGTATATTGAAGGCAATAGAGTGATGTACAAGGGAAAGATTGAATGCTCCCAATGAAAAAAAAAAAAAAACTTTGGCTTTGACATTAAATCAACACATAATCGCACTACTTGATCGTAAATAACTTACACCGATACTTTTTATTTGATTTTTATTTCTTTTTATTTTTAAAATTCAACCATTAAATATTTCGGATATTTTATTTTCATGAATAAGGATTTTAGTTTTGTAACTTTTTTTAGAAACATCCTTCTTTGCACAAGGAGTGTGTACTACAATTGAAGGAGGGTCAAGCGGGGCCGGAGCTGCTCAACAATTGATCAGCACCCAGCAATGTGTGCTCATTCAGTCTATGTCGAAAATATTTAAACAGAGAGAGCTCTTGAGATTTGCCTTTACATAAGTAAGTGTTTTATTTTAAGTACAGGTTAACTATAAGTGGTGTCACAACTAACAGATTAAAAAACTAACAGAATACATTCCATACAAAAAAAATTGAATTTGAAATACCAAGTTTCATTTGTCATTAATATCATTTCTCATCAAATATTTTGGCTCCTAGATTCTGCTACATGACATTGGGCCTATTCATATTGTGGAGTCTGAGTTCTTTGTCGAATTCCTGTCCTACCTGAACTCTGATTTCCACCTCCCCTCCAGAAGAAAAATGATGAGGGATCTTGATGTCATATGCATAATAGGGAAGGCTGATTTAACCAACATTATCAGTAAGGTCAGTTATGTGGCCACAACCGCAGACAGCTGGACCGAGAACAACAAACAGGAGTTTTCTGGGGATGACGGTTCACTGGATTAATTTGAATATTTTGAAGAGAGAGAAGGATGTCCTTGCCTGCAGAGAGTTATATGTTTCTCAGACTAGCACAGTCCTAGTCAACATTATTACGGATATTCACTAACAATTTGACATTGAGCATAAGGTCAGTAAAAATCAATATAAAATAATAACGTAATGCTGAAAAAAATTATAACTCCAAATTAATAAGGAAACAACTATATTAAAAAAATTTATCTTCAGGTTGTCTGCATTATAACTGATAACGGTGCAAATTTCTGTGCAGCCTTTCGGGTGGATGCTCATACAGAAACGGGTGACGAAGAGGAAGAAGAACAGGCACCGATTGCAGAGATTGTGGTTGAGCGTGAAGAGATGGAGCAGAAAAAACCTCTCCAGCTAGAAAATCTGCTTGAAGAACGTGATACACTGAACATCGCCGTTGTATTTCAAAATGTTCCTCGGTGGTTCTCTGGTGCCAAGGATCCATTTAATAAGACACTTACCAAAGCACAGGAATTTTGGAATGCCCAAAACAGGAAAACTACAACTGCTGCGAGAATTAAGAAGGAGTTGGGAACAAAGCTTAAAACACCAAGTGTTACTCGCTGGAACTCCCTATACGATTCTATAAAAGACATGCTTAAGAACCTTGATGATCGCATGACACAAATCAACAACATTTGTATGGAGCAAAAGCCTTGTCTTCCAGTATTTAATAAAGTGATATGGAGGGAATTGCTAGGTAAATTGAAATAATGACGCCTATTGCAGTTAGGCTTGGTATGTTGCAGGATGAGAAGAATGAGTACGTGGGAGTCCTATTGCCTAATCTGTTCCTTCTCAAGGACATGATCGGGAAAATGAAACAAGAGGTGGAAAAATTTAACTATGATGTCAAAAACTTAGTCAACTACTTGGTAAAGCAACTAAAACCAAACAAGAAGAAAGAAAAGGGTTTTGAACCGAGATTCAGCAGTATCTTTGATGATTTTTGATTTGCTTATGCTTTAACCCTGCATCCTCACTTCTGACTCAATTGGTACGTAGGTTAAATAAGGGGGAAGTTAGCTGCCAAGACCAGGATACTGGAGGAAATAAAAGGTAATATTGCATCGATCTTACTCCTACACATCAAGGCACTGAAGGTGATGGGACTGAGTATGAAAGTGCCCATTTATGGTGAGTTATTTTTATAATTTGGAACAAACTTTATATATACTCTTATTATATATATATATATATATATATATATATATATATATATATATATATATATATATATATATATATATATATACTATATATATATATATATATACATATATAACATATATATATATATAAATATATATATATATATATATATATATATATATATATATAATAATATATATATATATATATATATATATATATATATATGTATATATATATGCTCTATATATACTAATAATATATATATATATATATATATATATATTTAAAACGAGAGATGCTATAAAGAGGATTTATATATATATAATAATATATATATATATATATATATATATATATATATATAATAATAATATATATATATATGTATATATATATATAACATATATATATATATATAATAACCAATAATATATATATATATATTTTTATCTTCTTTATAATATATATATAATAATAATAATAACTAATATATATATATCTATATATATATATGTATATATATATATATATATACGGTATATACACAATTATACATTACATATATAATATAGTGCCATAAGGTTCTAATTAGACTACAAAAGATTTGAGTTCTTGATACCATTTCTAAATATTTCCAGAAACTGAAGAGCCCATATATCCAGCAGACACCTCTGGAAGTTGGAACAAATCTTGGATAGCTGGGCCTCAGTAAGTGTTTCACCACAGTACCCACCTCTCACACTAGGAACTTATTTATGTGGGTTAATGAATCTCCAGGAAGCTTTGGTGGACTTGTTTATTATCTATAATACTCCATTAGCCAGCCCAGCTCAGCTGCCGTGGAGAGGTTGTTTAGTCAGGGCTCTGAGATTCTAAGAAGAGCAAAAGAAGAGGAGACAGCCATGGCATCAAACAATTTTGAAAGAAAGTATCTATATGAAAGAAAGGAAATATGACCCTGATTCAGAATGCAAGAGGAGAGCATGGAGGAAGAGACCACAGATAATTGAATAGATTAAATCTTTCTCATTTTTGTTATATTTATTTGCATATTTCAATTAAAATTTAAAAATATCATTCATCTTTAAATACTTGCGCTTTAATTTTTATATTTTTGCGCTCCTAAATTTGTGCTTTTAAAAAAATTTGATTTGCGGACATGTGCGCTTTGCGCATGCGGACTAATTTTTGGGAAAAATTGTGCGCTTTTGTGCTTGAGGACTAAGTTTTTCCACTTTGCGCTTTTGCGTTTGCGCTCTAAAGTTTAAAATTTGCGCGCCCACCTCTGAATTATATATATATATATATATATATATATATATATATATATTTTAATATTTCTATATATATATATATATATATATATATATATATATATATATATATATATATATATAATATATATATATTTTTTTTTTTTTTACTTATATTCTACTGCTTCTGCATATATACACACTTTCCTACACTACACTTATATATATATTATATATATATATATATACTCATATATAACCTGCCTACCATATATATATATATATATATATATATATATATACTGTATATATATTTGCCGTATTTTGGTTTTTCATTTATCGCAGATAAATAAAAATTTTGAATTAATAAGGAAAAAACAATTGCAGTTCTTTTTAGTTTCCTAAGCTTATTATTATAACACTGTAAGAAACTTTACAAAAAAAAATATTCCTGGGTCAAAACTATTATTTGCAGGTTATTTGTAACTAAAGCAAATAGGAAAAAAAACATATTTTGATTCCAAAACTTCGATTTTGTGGCAAAGGTAGTGATTTTTGTAACTTAACCCATTTCTCATTTTCAAAGTATTTTGACGTAGGAATAATAATTAAGGGATTCAAAAATTTTATTTTCCAGAATTTTTTGAGAATAATATTGACATTTTATAAAATTTTTTAAATTTCAAATAAATCTATAATAACGGTTTAGATCAAATAAAAAAATTGTAGAGTTCAGTAACATTTTATACAGGTATCTAAAAATTCTTGTTCCATACAAATTTTCTGGAGAATCTTCTATGCCTCATGAATTTAAGTAAGAAAAATCAAGGATTTTCTAAAACATTACTTGACAACATATTTATGCAGGAACTCAAAGATCACGTTTTATTTCGCTTTTACTTCAGAGTGAAAACATCTAAAGAAGCTAAATGGCATAAAGAGGCAGCAAGCATTCGCTAGACTCATTCTGCTACATATGTGATCAGTTTATCAAAACAAGAGCAAGAAAGTTCTCTGTAACAGAATCCATTAAAATGTTTGAAGCTTATACAGCATACTTTTGCACGCCAGTTGGGGATCATGGCGAATCCTCGCCACCTCATGTTGCTTTTGAATACTGCGAAAAAAAAAACCTTTGGAAGGTAAGGCAAGTGTTCCTAGTGCAAAGGGTATTATCTTAATGAGTATTATAAAGTAAATGCAAGCTAAATAATATTATTTTTTTTCTGTAGGATGATTTAGAGGGGAAAAGAGAGACATGAAAGTTGCCATTCCAAGAATTTGTCGTGAGTTTGCGGATCACTTAACGAACTGTTACTTCTGCATTGTAGATACATCCAACAAACAGCAGACAAAAATGCACCCCCAGTTAACTACCCAGACCTTCCATCTTTAATTGCACCAGCACTGCATAGTGTTGATCTTCCTGCACCTACTCCTCCAGAAACAGCTCACACATCCTCAGAAAGAAACAATTTAGATGCTGAAACCTTCATTGAGGATATAGACTACAATCCCTGAGGTGCAGGTGGTGGAAGGAATCCAAACTATCCAAATCAAAGAGATATAAATGACCTTGTGAGAGATCTTGGTTAAACAAAGTAAAATGCTGAGCTTTTGTTTTCAAGGCTCAAAGAGTGTGATCTGTTAGATGGCAGTGTCCGAATACTCACCAAAGAAAACGTCACAATCGTTTCTCAGATTTCTTCGCTACTCAAGATAGACTATACTATTGCAATGATGTATCCGGTCGTTTGATGTAATTACAATTACTGCAATACACGTGAGTATAGGCTCTTCATTTACAGCTCCTCTAGGAACCTTAAAACTGTACTTCTCCACAATAGACATACACGTCTATCCATTACCTCAATTCATTCGGCAAATCTCAAGAAGAACAACAACAGTATAAGACTCCTACTACAAGCTTTGAAATATGAGGAGTATAGTTGGGAAGTTTTTGGAGACTTCAAGATTGTTGATGGGACTCCATGGGGGTTTTACCAAGTTTCCTTGTTATCTTTGTCTTTGGGATATATGGGACACTACAGCACATTACCATAAGCAGCTCTGGCCAGAAAGAACCGAGTTCTGTTTGGAGAAACAATGTGAAATTTGATCCATTAATAAACCCTCAAAAGGAGTTGTTCCCTCCTTTGCACATAAAACTAGGCCTGATTAAACAATTTGTTAAAGCTCTTAAGAAAGAATCCGTAACCTTTAAATACTTTCAGAACTTCTTTCCCAAGCTATCTAAGTCTAATTTGACAGCTGATGTCTTTGTTGAACCACAGGCCAGGAAAATAATAGTGTTTAGAATTCCCCAAGAAGCTTAAAGAGATGGAAAAGTTAGCCTAGAAGAGTTTGTTTTTGTGGTTAAAGGCTTCTGGCGCGACCACAAGGCTGAAATTTAGGTGTTAAAAGTTGAAACGTAAGGAAAAACCTATGGTCAAATGGGCTGCAGAATATCCTTTAAAGTCCATGTTCTTAATTCCCATCCTGACAGATTCAGGGAGAATAAGGGAGAATACTCAGAAGAGCAAGGAAATCGCTTTCACCAAGATATACTACACTTTGAATGCAGATATCAAAGAACTTACAATGAAAACATGATGGGAGACTATATTTGAATATTTGGGGACTTATAAGGGGATGTAATTTACATTACAATCAAATCTCTCAAAACTATTCATTTTTAAAATTTTTGTTTGTTTCCTACACCTTTAAATTATATATTATATAAAGCTGACTGTATTTATTTATTAGCCCAAAATTGGATGGAAATACTGAAGGAACACAAAGATTGCAAAGATTTTTCGTCATACAAACAATAAAAGCAAAAGTTTCAAAAGAAAAATGAGTATTTTCCATACATTAGCAATCAAAAGCATTAGAAAATAACACTCGCCAGCCAGAAACAAAAATTGTGTTACAAAGTGTAATTAGAAAGCTAC
>JABUQX010070503.1:0-10000 GCA_015478945.1 Trachelipus rathkii | reverse complement strand
TATATTCATAGTTCAGGATGATGTAAGTAAGCTTATTAAATGTGAAAACTTTGTTACGTTAAGATATATTCGTTAATCAGTGTATAAAGAATTTGTTTTTACGTTATGTTTATCCAAAATGATATTAAAAATATAAATTAATCAATAGATCAATTAGATCAATAAGTTCAATAGATCATGGATGATGTGTGCAGTGTGGTATGGCCGGTTTGTTTACTGATTTACCGATTTAGGGTATGTAAAACATGACCAATTTTACAAAAAAATATGACATGAATCAATAGAACAATAGATCAATTAGATCAATAATCAAATAGATTCAATAGATCAATAGATCACGCTGGTTAGGAGGGTGTTGGATGGTGGTTTGATTTACTGATTTACTGATTTACTGCTTAAAGATATGTAAAAAATGACAATTTACTAAAAAATATGACTTGGAATCAATAGATCAATAGAATCACAGAAGGGTCACAGAAGGGCTGAGGAGGGCAGTTTGATTACTGATTTGACTGATTTACTGCTTTAGGGTAGTTAAAACGCTACTACAATTTTACTAAAAAAATATGACTTGATCAAAGACAATAGGATCAATAGATACAGAAGGGCGGAGGAGGGCAGTTTGATTTACTGATTTATCTGACTTTACTAGCTTAGGGTCATGTAAAACGCTACAATTTACTAAACAATTGAAACTTGAATCAATAGATCAATGATCAATATATCAATAGATCAATAGTTCACAGAAGGTTGGATGGGTTGATTTACTGAATTACTGCTTTAGGTATGTAAAACATGACAATTTTAGTAAAAATATGACTTGAATCAATAGATCAATGGAAGATCAATAAGATGCAACATAAGGGCTGAGGAGGCAGTTAAGATTACTGATTTACTGATCTTTACTGCTTTAGGATATGTAAAAACGTAAATTTGTAAGTTATAAAACATAAAAAGAATAAGAAATTTTATTTATTTATTTATTTAATTATTTTTTATTTTTATTTTTTTTTCTTAAAGGTTCTGAAACCATTATTTTCGAAATCTACAGACCCAATAAACATAAATAAAGGACACCCACATTGCTGTTAATTCGAATGTTATTGAACTCGGCACCGCACTGAGCCGAGCACCGGTGCCGATGCCAACTCTTCCAATACAGGATACCAAATCTTTCTAGAAATTACACTCTGAATCCTCTCTCCAAATTTCAGCCTTCTGCGAACATTTCGATTTTTTTAAGGGGGTGGGGTCCCCCTCCGTGGTGCGCACGGGAACGTAACCTCGTATACGATAAGATTACGTCACCACCTAGCGCGCTGCCAAGTTTGAAGAAGATACGTCAACTAGAACTCATTCTAAATTGAGGGTGAAGAAAAGTTTGTGGGTTATAAAGATTTGTTCCTGCCTCGAAAACTCAAAAATATGGCCAACCTGATCTCAAAATTGGTCTCACCACCCTTAATGAACCCTTAATTTGACCAATCAAAAGTAGAAAACCTAACAATTTTAGAGAAAATCCAAGGTATGTCGGCATTTGACTTGAGTTCCCTGCTTCATTAGCTTCACCAATCTCAGAATCGACTTCTCCGGCTTAAGGAACCCCTAACTTATCACCTCAAGCGTCAAAATCTGACGACCTTACGAAATTCCAAGTCATGTCGGCATTTGACTTGAATTCCCTGTTCCAAACGCCTCACCTACCTCAAAAACGGCTTCCCCGACCCTAAAAACCCATAGCTGGACAACTCAAACGTCAAAATCTATCGACTTTACAAAATTTCAAGTCATGTCGGCTATTGACGTGGTTTGACCGGTTCCAGAACCTCAGAAAACGCATCACCGACCTCGAAAACCCCCAATTTGACACTTCAAGCGTTTAAAAACGCTTGAAATCCAAAAAAAAACGCGGGAACTTGCGGTAAAAACGCAGGAAATTGTGGCGAACGAGGGCTCAAACCATCAAAATCGGACTAAGCGGGAAAAAATATGCAATCTGGTCAGACGAAAAGCCAATATCCCGAAAGCACTAAAAAGCACCAAAAAGTAACAAAAACATTCGTCTAGTGCCGAATGTTTGGCGTCCAAAAGGTATCTTCTACTATATATATATATATATATATATATATAATATATATAATAATATTATAGATAAGATATATATATATATATAATATATATATATTATTATAATATATAATATATATTATATATTATATATATATAATATTACTATATATCTACTACTATATATATATATATATATATATATATATATATATATATATATAATATATCGTAAAATGATCCGCATTAGTCTTTCATATTTGCCCTTTCATTCATGCTGGATGGGTGCAAAATCCATCCATCATAGTATCATTTTAACCTCTGCTTTTTCCAAAGTTTTAAAGTCTATCCTTAACAGGAAGATTTGGAAACACGTTAAATCTTGTAATCTCATCTCAGACCACCTCCAATATTGCCTATGGAAGGAACTCCCTACTACTGATTGTTTTTGGCCCTCTTCTCTTCGTCTTTTAGGTGAATCTTTTACTTTTGTGCAAAATATATGGAAAATTTACATAGAGTCTGGCAGAAAGCTTTCACTTTTAAAAGTCCCTCTTTTGTATATATCCTTCTCTCTGATTTCTATTCCAGCCGTTAGATAGATTCTGATCGTCTAATGCAGTCGACCATCATACATCCTATGAAATGTAAATATTTTTGTCCCTCTAGGATCTGTTAAATCTCCAATTCTTTTCCTTCTTTTCATTAAAAATTATCTTATATTTTTCATTTAGAATCTTATCCACACTTCTGAAGTCTTCACCTTTCATTAATTATTTGAATTCGAAGATGGCCCACTCAACAGCAATTGTCTAATGCTAGGGGAGTGTCCTTGAGGAAACTGACCACTGATCTTTCTCATATCACTAGATGGGGAAGAGAATGCATATCTTAGTTATTTCTAAGATGAAACAAATTTCCTTGAATTATTTTCTCGACAATCTTCCACATAACCTTAACATTTTATTTCAGAACACAACTCAATCTTTCTTCTTTTCTTTATATTCATGGTATTGCCTATCCTCGGGATCTTTCTTGCAACGATCAAGTGATCTTTCTCACTAAACGAAGCTCTAAGAGGTCGAGTTCTGAGGATACTTCGGAACTTTCCAAACCACCTCAATTTCTTTGTTGGTACAGGGGCTTGCTCGCAATTGTACAGACAGTGTATCGCACATTCAGGTAGTCTCTCGTTGAATGTAAGGAATGTAAGATTTATAACCTAGCAAGTCTCCTGCTCTCATTCGTTTTCCAAAATCTCTATTTTGTCGAATCACTTTCCATATACTATCACAATTACAATGGATTCAGTTGTTCCGAACTCTCTAGTCGTAAACCATCTCCTTTGAGTGAGTTCATGTGAATCGTCTTTCAATACGGCCACATCCTTTTCCTGTTCAACTCTATGACTCCAGACTTAAGAGCAATCCTCATTCTCACACGCACTCTACTAATAAATTCTGGAAAGTTTCTTTTTCTGCGTTCCCCCATTCTCCTTTTACTAGATCACTTTCAAATCCTATATATCATGCCATGTCGACAATTAATTTGATCCTGGTTTTGTTTTTAACCTGAGCATCAGCACCAACAAATATATACAAAAATATATATATATATATATATATATATATATATATATATATATATATATATATATATATATATATATATATATAATATGGGCGAAGAGATATATATATGTGTGTTGTATATATATAAGTATATATATATATATATATATATATATATATATAAACTATTTCTCTTATCTGTCTCCAAAACCGTGTGTATTAAAAACAAGTATTCGAGCTCAATTTTCTGGTTGCTATTTTCTCTCCCAATATATATATATATATATAAGGTTGGTTATATATATATATATATATATAGGTATATATATATATATATATATATATATATAGCAAAGAGTTATATATATATATATATATATATATATACAATATATATAATAAGTTTATATTTTAAAGAGTTCCTATCACGCTAGAACCTGTAGCATAATACTATTTGACTTAAAGCTCACTAATTTAGACACACCTATAGGTCCGTCAGGAGCATCCCATAACAATAAATAGAGAAAATAATAATTTCTTAGCAACTTATCGTACTTTCGCAAGTTGCTTTATCTGAAGGATCCCTTCATTCATTCTTGAAAAAGATAGATGGAGAAGTCTTCCAACACATCTAAATCTATATTATCATTCTTTTTCAATAATATCTGCTTGTTATTATTCTTTTATCTTTATAGTCTTAATTATGTGGTTTTATAAGGTTACATATATATATATATATATATATATATATATATATATATATATATATATCGATATTTATATATATATTTCTCTTATATAGATATATATAGCCTTCTTTATATATATATATATATATATATATATATATATATATATATATATATATATATATTTCCCTGATCATCTTGGGAATGAACCAAACATACTGGATCGTTTCCTAGCTTTCAGTCCTTCTCCTTAAGCTGTTAGTTTAACTATTGTCACATATGAATTCCTCTTTTCACTTTTAATCAAAGATATAAATTATATTTTTTATCAAAATAATTATAATATTAAAAATGTGAATAATATAAATTAAAATATTTAGATCAGACATTGTTTTCATTTATGTGCGAGTAATTCAAATAATGGAAATAGATTTTTAATCTTGAAAAATTTTTGCTGAATAAACAAAAAAGTTTGTCAAAACTGAAACCTGGGAAAAATTCTCATATATCATTTGGGATTAATTTCTGACTAATACTTATTTAAATTATTATTAAGTTGTTTTAGTCTAACGTATTATTTAGTACAATTTACTTTATAAGATTAATGAAAATTTGCACGAAATTTTGATTAACTAAATCTACTTCTCATTTATAACACATATTTTCTTAATATTATAACTAGTAAGGTTTTTGAACTTGAAAGAATTTGACATCAAAACGGAAACAGCGAACGTCTGGAAGAGATTTAGAAAATATTTTTTTTTCTTGTTTCAGTCAATTCAGCTCTCTTATATAAAGCTTTTTATTTTATTTTTCTTCTTATTTTTGGTTTCATTTACTCCGAACTTTGAGAGTTGACATATCTCAAAACGCATAAAAATGGACACACTAACACACACATCTATACTCTCGTATCCTATACCAACACACCCAGGACACACACACACACACATCAATACGTTATTACTATTATATTATTATTGTTTGGAGTTACATATATATATATATTGGTTATTATTATTATTAAGACATTTTCGATGATATAAAGAGAGATTAGGATTAGAGATATATGTATGTTATATAGTTGCTATATATATATATATATATATATATATACAAAGTTATAAAGAATATATATATATATATAGATACAGTGTATGGGATAGATATGAACAGGGTTGTTGGGAGTTATATATATATATATATATATATATATATATATATATATATATATATATATATATATATATATATTTTGCTAAATTTTTAAACAATTTTCATATATGTTAGGTTAGGATATTATTAGCCATTAATGGAAGAGCAACACGATATTTTAGCGAAGTAACAGTTATTCAGAAGATGAGTAATAATAAATAATAAAGATTTATCATTAAGTTGTAACTAATTTTAATTGAAATTTAAAAGAAAAGAAAATTGTCAAAGAAAATCTAACTTCTTTGGGGATTTTATTCCATTTCTATCTGCACTGACAAAATTTTGAAACTGGATGAAAATTGTAAACAGTCCAAGCGTCATCTGAACATGCTATAACAGAATCATTTGAATTTCATTAGATTTCGTAACTATTTTAGGACTTATTCCTGTTATAAACAGAACTGTACGAAACTATGACGAATTAATCAGTTTATTATATACTTGTACAACGTTTCGGATTCATGAGTAGTTCCCTTTATTGAGAAATTGAAAAAATACTTAGCAACGAAATGGAAATATTCTCTATTGATCTGTTATTCATGTTTTAACATAAATTAAATAAACATTTAATATTGCTTTCAAGTAATTACAAAAATCTTACTACAAATAAAAATACAAATTCTTTAAAATAAATAAAGATAATAGGAAACTCATTTTAAGATCTTAATGGTAGTAGGTTATCTAAAACATATTAATTATATAAATTTTATTTTTTAAGAAAAATGAAAAATAAATATATCTGAGAAGAGTTTTTATAACACAAAATAAATGCAAACTGAAGGTGTAAAGTTATATTAGTAAAAGCAGTGAATTTTTAGTTTAAGAATAGACCACGCTACGCAAAGCCTGAGTAACTCGAGCGTCGCTTGCATGGAGTATGCGTTTACATGGTGGGTATGTGTATGACGAAGTTCCAAGGTTCACTCCTAGAAGAGAAACTCTCTAGAGTAGGCTAAATAACAAGTGAGGTTTGAACTTTTATTTAATAAAAAATCTTATATTGAATCATCAATTTTAATAAAATGAAAAATGACGTAAAAATGTTAAAATTAGTCTCCAATAAACAGTTAGCGACACTTTTATACAAAACTCCGTCCACATATGTTAGCATTATCAGAAATTTCAAAAAAGAAAATGAAATTTGTTTATAAATTAGAGGTGCAACATAACCTTTTGGTCATCTTTTTTATTTTAATTTTAATTTTTAGTATATTTTAATTTTTATTTTAGCTTATATAAATGAATATTTTTAATAGAAAGATTACTTAGCTATTTATGAAACTCTAAATGACTTTCGCACAGAAAGTCGCCAGTGTACGGCTAACCTTAATAACGACAAAGAAAGAAAAGCAGCTAAAAGAGATTCACATAATTGGCAATTTTACCAAATTAAATTTCACAATTTTGCACAGGTGTAAAATTTAGTAATATTTAATATTTAGTATTTTAGTATATAATATTTAGTCTTTAATATTTGACAATACTTAGTATTTAGTAATTAGTATTTTAGTACACAGCAGCATTTCCAGCTAACTCAGCAATCAGCAACATCCAGTACTAGCACTTAGAATCAGGGGTATCGATTCCAAAATTAAATAATACTCACCATCTTGTACAACATCCATACTCATCTATAACTAATAATTATACTTTTAGTACTTGCAAAATCTAGCATTTTAGTATTTAGTATTTAGTAATTTTGAAAAGTAAAGCTGTTTATTTTTAATATATATAATACAATATAAGTCTCTTCGTGAAAGCTTATACCTTTGTGATACTCACCCCTTCAATTATCTTCACTAATGAAAAGAATTTTTATCTGTCCCATTTCGACCTAGAAGAATTAAATCTGTTGGAGTTGGATGTATGCTCAAGTTTGTCCTTTAAATGAAAGATTTTTGCTTTTTATGTGAAGAGTTGTTATATAGCATTTTTTTTACTATTTTTAATTCGCAGTCTTATATATATATGAGAAGATAGTTATGGGTTGATATATATATATATATATATATATATATATATATATATATATATATATGAAGTATATGGTATATGCATATATATACATATATATGTTATATATATATATATATATATATATATAGGACCTGTTATGTTTACGACTCGTCAGGCCTTGATTTTTGTTTTTTTTTTATATATTTCTAGTATAAGGATCCTAACAGTCAATTTAACAGGTGTGAAAAACATGATTCAAAAATATGTAGGACCAGTTACGTTTTACGACTCCGTCAGTTTTAATTTTTTAACTAAAGGCCACAGGGTGGTAAACCGCAAAGATGGTAGGAGTCGGGGTCTTCTCGGCTCTGGGAACGATGGTAGGACTATTTCCCACTCTCCGGGGAGGGTCTCCGAACTCCTGCTCTTGGTATTTGGGTGTCGCGAGGCCTCCGCCCCGCCACGGGGTGGAAAACGTCCCCTCTGGGTCCTCCCGTCGGCTCGAGAGCCCCCACTTTTTTTTTTTTTTTAATTTTTTTATTATTATTTTCTTTACATTTTTGTAATAAACTTTACATCGTTGATTCCAAATACAAAAATTGGTTTTTCTGTGGTGGTCGTACTGAGATATTTCATCATGCAAAAAAAAAATTTTTTGCTTTTACATTTTTGTAATAAGCTTTATACGCTGATTTCAAATATGTAATTGGCTTTTCCTGTAAGTGTCGTACCTTTCAGATTATTTCATTTCCTTTTAATTCTATTGATAAACAGACTTTTGTTATCTATTTAACTATCAATTTAACGTAATGCTATTCACCACGAATTATTTGGACATAGTTGTATCCATATAATGTCATATTGTAATGGCGTTCAAGATCTATCGGTTCTGCGATAACAAAAACCAGGAGCAGGCGGTGGAGCGTTATTGGCTGGCAGCGTTGGTTGGTTGGCTACTATACAGTTATTATTGCTATATATGGCTAAGGTTGCTATTACTATATTATTATTAAAAGCAGCATATGTTATATATAAGGTTACTGGTTATTGCTAAGGCTATATGGCGGCGCAGAGTATATATATATATATATATAAGAGAGAGAGAGAGAGAGAGAGAGAGAGAGAGAGAGAGAGAGAGAGAGAGAGAGAGAGAATGGTCAAAATGTAACTGGGCTGTTAATAACTTTTCTTTGTCATTCATCTTAATGCAAATTTGTGAACTGGATTTCATTTTCATTTCAAATAACTTTTCTACCTTCATACAAAACTATGAATAACTTTATTTAACAATAACTTAACACAAACGAACAGCGGATTTTTATTGTCTACATGTCTGCAAAAAGGATAATAGAATTCACATATGCAGACATTTTAACATATCAGTTTAAGCGGTCAACAATTCGATATACAGTAGCTGTCACCATTTGGCACTAACTCAGTGGCGGACCTATCTAGACCAGGAAGACATTCTCTCTCAAAGAAAGCAAGAGAATTATGGAAACTGGTTTTATTTGCATTCCAAGATCTCTACAAGAGCTGGACAAGAACTTGACATCTCTTGAATACCAATATAAGAATGATCCTTGAACCCCGTCTAAATCCATATCATTTTTACGTAGAAAGCGCTAAGATCTATGACTAATGATTGTCGAGTTTAATTTTGTGATATTTTAGGAAAAAATGTGTTGATGCTACCTTTCGGTAAATGTCATTCAAAGTGATAAAACAAATTTCAAGTTGAAATGCTTTAATTTAATACATACTTTACTTCGTCCGTGTCAATTCTCACTAAAACATACAGAAAAATGTTGATACTCTTAGGGGTAATTATTAAAATGGGATTGTGGGATGTTAATTACCTTTAGTTAGACTATTCATGTTTGAAGAATCATTGAAAGGAGAAAGCAACTTCTGCATGCTAAGAAGCACAGTTATTCCGTCTGTGGCTAATACATCAGTCACTGAAACAACTGGTTTCTAAAGTGATCGAGCGTCACTTCATCTAAGCAGCGTTGTCGATAACTTAGAGGTTATTGGGTGTCGTAGAGAGTTCGATTCTTCGGTTCAAGTGGACTGATTTTCTTATTTAAACGTAATTAAATCATAAGCAGAAAGATTAATGCTTAATTTCTGATTACAGAACAGGATTCAATTAAATATGAAAAAAATGTATTTGAGTTACTTTTTAATCTTTTGTTTTCTGAAAAGTGCAATGTTGATTTTTTTTAGTTCGTTTGACAAATTTCAAAATAAATTTAAGGCAACAATTTGCAACTATACGATAAAAAGAATATGAAATTAAATCAAGCTTCACTATATATATATATATATATATATTATGCTAGTATATATATATATATATATATATATATATATATATGTTACAAGGCTGCTGCTGCTGGTTATACATATTTAGCGCGCACGAAAACGTTAAAGCGAAAGCGTTTCATATAAATACGAAAACGGTTAAACACAGTCCCAACTCGGAACGAAGTACAAACA
>JABUQX010070502.1:0-23176 GCA_015478945.1 Trachelipus rathkii | reverse complement strand
AGTACTTTTGGGACATTTATTCGCAACAATCTATTTGTACTCTATAAATCTCAAAATCATTTGGGACCCTAGAATTATAATATATATATTAATATATATATATATATAATAAGTATATAATATATATATATATATAAATTAATGAAAATATATAATATAAAATATATATATCATATATATATATATATTAATTATTATATTATTAGCTATATATATATATAATCGATAATATCCAAGAATCGATATATCGATATTTATTGATACATCGAATATCAGGTCAGAAATAATTATTCATCCTCATCCTTATATATATATATCAGTGGCGTTTTCTCCATGAATGCAAAGCATGCAATGAATGCGTACGTGCGTAAAGTAAAAAAATAATTACGGCATGTGTACTTTGGTGGGATGAAAATAACATAATATTAAATATTATAAATATTTATAATAGTAAATTTTATATGCTGGCTTTAAATGCAAGAAATTCAGAAAAAAATCCGCTTCTAAATGAAAACTAGCCCTTATTCTATTAGTAAATATGGCCAAAAATGCAATGCAAATGAGAATGACAGATTGCTTATAGATTGGGAAAACAATTTTATTCAATAATAGGCCTTATCGCATGACTAAATACGGCCTAATTTTTTTTTTTTTAGCATTATGCCTTTAAACCAAAGTTATTTTTCTGCTTCTAGTAAGGGAGAAAAATTAATGTATTTAGATCTTAAATCAAAAGTGAATAAGGTTTAAATTTAGTGGCTTTTTTTCACATAACGCCTTTATTCATCATTACGCAATTTTTTTTATATATATATCATATATATATTATATATATATATAGTAATATATATATATATATATATAGATTATATATATATATATTATATATAATTTATATATATATATATATAATGGCCAGCCTCTAGAAGAGCCACAATTCCATATCTCAAAAACTACAAACAGCTTACCGGGAAAATAAGAATAACATTGCTGGAATCCTAGGCAAAATTTTACCGAGGAAACTTTAAAAAAAAAAAAAAAAAAAAAAAAAAAAAAAAAAAAAAAAAAAAAAAAAAAAAAAAAAAAAAAAAAATAAAGAAATAAATTAAATTTTTGGAATACTTGTAAAAATTTTAGTTGCTAAAATATAAACATCAAAAAAAAAAAAAAAACAAAAAAAATATAAAAATGGCTTTTTTTTTTTTGGGGGGTGCTGGGACATATTATATATATATTTTTTTTAAAGGTTTTACACAGCAATTTAGGGGGCTCGAGCCGACGCGGGAACACAGTGGGGGACGTTTTCCATACCCCGTAGGGGAGGGGCGGAGGAACCCCCGCGGACACCCAAATACCAAAGAGCGGGGTTTTATGTCTTTTTAATAATTTGGATTGTACAACTTTTGAATGGCAAAAAATTTAAACCATACAATATTAGTTTTCCTCAAAAGGCTTTTCAATCTTTAAAAATAAACTACCGTTCTTACTTTGACTTTCCACGTTTGCGATCTGAATTGTGTATTGCATACTGAAACAAAATTTTTGCTAAAGATAATGTTGACGAAATCCTTAAGTATTTATTAGAGAATAAGATTTCAGAATGCCTTAAGGAACCCTATAGACTGTTATTTTTAACTCTAACTATACCAATATCAAGTGCGAGTGTTGAACGCACATTTTCAGCTCTCAATTAAGAGAACTAAAACATATTTGAGAAACTCTCAAATGAAAGTAAGATTGTCCAATCTTTCCCTAATATCGATAGAAAAAAATTATCTTAAGAAACATGGAAAATAAAGACAATTTTTATAATTTAATAATAGAAGAATTTTGCAAAACGACCAGGAGAATAGATTTCATGTTCAAGTAAACCTTCCGTAATATTTAAAGTAAGTAATATATATATATAATATATATATAGTATATATATATATACGGTATAATATATATATATATATATATATATATATTATATATATATATATATATATCATATATATATTATTATATATATATATATATATATATATTATATAGTTTTAAAGGATAGAAACATTTTCTTTAGCTTTTTAGTTTCCAGCATTGCATGCGTCCAAACATGAGGCAGGAATCGGCCACTGTATAATACTTATAATATTATATCACAAGCCCAGTTAGGGCTTATATATATTATATAATATATATATATATATATATATATATATATTATATATAGCGTCGGGGCGGCGGTGACGTGACCACTTTTACGATATAACTTGGTCCCCGACTCTCCCCTAATGCACTTTTTGGAAATTTTTTTTTTTTAAATTCACACCTATAGTCGGGCATAAGCACACAAAAAAAAATAATGTAATCTAAATAATAAAAAGTTTATTAAAGTTTATATAAAGCTGAGTCAGCCCGACCGTGGAGGGGTGAAGCGGACCACCATTGAGGGGTGGAACTCGGACCATCTGTTTAAATTCGTCTTTTACGATAATTTCAATTTTATATTTTAATTTTTACTTAAATATAATAATATTTAATTCATATTAAAATTCCTAATAAGTAATAAAAATGTCAATAATGATATATAAAATACGAATATAAATAAGGTGGTCCGATTCACCCCTCTTCGCTCAAAAATTTTGACACTTTTTTTGAACTCGTTTTTTTTACTAAAATTTCATTTTTTAAAAAAAAATTTCACTTAATATAAGTAACTTTTTTTATTACATTTAAATTAATTATACGTCAATAAAAAATGTCAATAAATAGACAAAAAATAAAAAAAAACAATGGTGGTCCGAGCCACCCCTCCATCAATTTTTACGGCGCGGGTGAATCGGGACCAAATTAGGCCCCGTTTTTTTTTTTGGGGCCCCCCACTAATACTGCTTGGATCAAAAATTTACTTTGCCAGTTTAAAGCTAACATACTGAGTGTATCCACTGAAAAAATAATTTAAATATCCCATCCACAATTTTTCATTTATAACGAAGTTAAAAAAACTCACATTTTCAAAAGTTGAAGTTCTATTGAATGGAAATTTTGTGTACCCTTAATTTCTAACCATTTTTTTAAAAAATATAAAAAACTTTCTAGAATTAAATATGATCTAAATAAAACTTGTAGTACTACCGCGTGGCTATTAAATGAGCGAAAAAATTTTTTTTTTTTTTTATTATTTTTATTTTATTTAGAGTGGACCGAATCACCCCTCTTAAAAAGGCGGGCCACGGTCACCCCGCCCCGACCTATATATATATATATATATATAATATATATATTATATATCCTGCCATTAGGGGGCTGGAGCCGACGGGGAACAGATGGGGGGACGTTTTCCATACCCCGTAGGGAGGGGCGGAGGAACCCCCGCGACACCCAAATACCAAAGAGCGGTGGTTCCGGAGACCCTCCCAGGATGGGGGAAAATAGTCTACCCTTTCGTTCCCAGGAAGGACAGAGAGGACCCCGACTCTGGCCATCGGGCGTGGTCTACCCTTGGGGTACCCATTAGTTTAAAAAAATAAAACCTGAATGGGTACCAAGGCGGTCTACCCTTGGAGTACCCATTAGTTTAAAAAAAAAAGATTTTTTTAAAACTAATGCTACACCAAGGAGCTAGGACCGGCCCCGATAGCAAGAGTCGGCGGTCTCTCGGCTTCCGGAGAACGAAAGGGTAGGACTATTCCCCCTCCGGGGAGGGTCTTCGGAACCCCCGGCTCCTTGGTATTTGGGTGTCGCGGGGGTTCCTCCGCCCTCCCCTACGGGGTATGGAAAAACGTCCCCCCATCTGTTCCTCATCTACTCAAGCGCCCTACATTGCACATATATATATAGTATATATATAATTATATAATATATATATATAGTATATATATATAATATATGTATATATATAATATATATATATATATTTATAATAATATATATTATATATATATAGTAATAATATCATATATTATATATATATATATACTATATATTATAGGCCAGCATCCCGAAGAGTTTAGGCATGTAAGTAACTAAAAAACTATAACATCTACAGGAAAATAAATAACATTTTTGATTTCAGCAAGTAATTTCATCGATGAAACTTAAAAAAAATATTTTTTATTTTCTAATATTATTAATTAACCTTAAACTATTAGTAAAAATCTTAGACCTGAAATAGTGTACGCTCTGATTGACCTGAAACCTGCATTAGTTCTCGAGCAGAAAAAACAACCAAAACACAGAGAATGCCAAAATACCATACTTTTATTTACGCATAAATCTCGAGCAACGACTTCGCTACATATCATTCTCTTTCAATAAATCCATACTAATATTAAGCAAGGAGTCTCTACAAAGCCGAAACGGAGGGCACAAGAGGAGATGGAACGGAGAACAGAGCACACAACCCATCGTCCCCGGGCACAAAAACAACAAAAACTAAGGAACACCGAACCGAAAACCCCGACTCTATCCATCGTTCTTGTTTACCCCTGGGGTATTCTTTTAGTTTTAAAAAAAAATTCAACATTTAGCACCTTTGCCTGCTCACTCAAATACGCGGAAAACATCTTCGAATCTCAAAACACAACTCCCACACTTATTCAAAAATCTATAAATCTTAACCAAACAATTTTAATTTTTTTTAAAAAGCGTTATTTTTTTATTTTATTTTTAATTTCAGGGGAAAAAATGTCTCCTGATAATAAAAATACATTTAATTTCGTGTAGCTTGTTATAGTCTTCTAGTTACATATCTGAACTTTTCGGGATGCTACCATATATAATATATATTATATATATATATATATTATATATATATTACTTATATATATATATATATATATATATATATATATATATATATATATATAATATATATATAATATCATATATATATATAATATATATAGTGACTTCAATCGCATTACAAACTCAGCGTGAGTCGATCTAATACCGACTCACGCAGCTTGTTTCAACGTACTCGAAAAATTTTCTACTGGTCACAATCTTAAATTTTGCCCATATATATATATATATATATATATATATATATATATATATATATATATATATATATATATATATATATATATTATATATATATATATTATTTATATTTAAAAAAAAAATTTTTTTAATATTACTTTATTATTATTTTTATTTTATTATTATTTTATTATTTATTACAAAATTTGGTTGCAAATTTTTTTTTTTTAAATATACGTAAACGTAAATTTGGCTGAACAATCTAATTGTTGATAATCATTCAAAATTATCGATTATCGGAAAAATATTAATGCAATCGATATATAAAAAATCGGAACAAAGCATCGATAGCGATATCCCTAAAAAAATGAGAAAATTAGCCGTTTAAAATTTTCGGAACGTTATTTTTTATATTTTTCTTTAAAATATATGCGTAAAATACACGAAAATCCGTAAAAAAAACTTCAAATAATTTTTTAAAACCATTTTTGTAAATGAAATGTTTATAACCTAGTTTTAAATCAGATTAGTTTTATTTCTTTTTCAGCTTTAGTTATATTTAAACTCCACTTCCTTATCAAAAGGGTACAGGTTCTTTATTAAGCTAAATTAATCAATTTAAAAGTATGTATGCTCTGTGTGATAACTGTGGGACTGTGAGAGGTGAATATGTGGATAGCTGCCCTGTTTGTGTTTTGAATGCAGAGAATGTGTTTTTAAGGAAGGAGATTGCAAGACTGAGTGAAGATATGCATGGATTGAAAGAAGAAGTATTTGAGTTGAGAAAGGAAAAAGGTTAGTAGGGATGTCGAGGCGAGGAGGGAGCGGGATATAGGGGTAGACAGGAATAGTGATTCACCTAGGCAGGAAGATGAGAGGGAAAAGGATAAAGTAGTTGATAATAGGTCTGCAGATGAATATAGAGTTGTAGGAATTAGAAATAATAATTTAAAGATGAGGATCTCGAAAGTCAGTCAGCCTGTGACCTGCAGTAACAGGTTCGACTGTCTTCCAGATGGGGAAGGATCAGAGAGTGCCAATGGTAATGTTGAGTTTTCTAAAGGGAAGACTGATACATTGCTAATTGGAGACTCTATGAAACGATACCTAAAAGAACGTTTTTCAAAAAGAATAAAAAGAACAGTCAATAATGAACAAATATTATCCAGGTGCCAGAGTGATTGATATCGTGGATAGGATAGATAGAGCAGATTGATTCTACAAATTGACAAATGTGATTGTGCATGTGCGGTACAACTTGATATCAGGACAATAGGGTCAGAAGATTAATAGCAGATAAGGAGAGATTGATTCAGAAGATGAAAGGTAGTGGAAGAGCGTGCATGATTTCTGGGATTTTACCTAGGCTAGGTGCAGGTCAGGAATGGGAAAGTAGGGCTTTAGGTGTAAATGAAAGGATTAGGAAATTATTTTTCAATAAATTATATTTAGGTTTTTTGGATTTTGTGGAGAGAATTTCTGAAAAGATATTTTTGCAGCAGATGGAGTTCCACTTGAGTCGTAAAGGTGTTGGGCTTTTCAGTACCAGTTTGGAGATTTTTTTGAAAAAAAAAAGGTAAAGTTGGGGGGGGGGGGGTAAATATAGGTACAAAAAAAAAAAAGGGGAAAAATAATGAGTGGGGTGATAAAATAAAGTAATTTTTGTTACACGTTTCCAAAATAATGATGATGATAATAAAAATAACAGCCATTTCGAGTATCAAATGTTTTTACACAAATGCCCATAGCCTTAGAAATAAAAAAGATGAGCTGATTAGTTATACCATAAATGAGAATCTAGACATTATTTGCATAACTGAGGCATGGGTTAATGAAGAATTATATGGAGACTCCTTTCAGGAATATGAAATAGACGATATTCACTTTATTTATACCAGCGTAGAGGAAAGAAGGGTGGTGGTGTGGCGCTTTATGTTAAAAGCAATATTCAATCTGTATTAATGACTGATTTTAAAATGAATCATGATATTGAATCGGTGTGGGTAGATATTCTTATATACAATAAATCATTTAGAATAGGGGCATTTTATAGACCTCCTGGCCAGAGTCAAGAGTTAGACGCAGAAATTGTGAAAGAAATTGAGACAGCATGCCACAGTAAAGAAAAAGGTATAGTCATAATGGGTGATTTTAATTTTCCGGGCATTCATTGGGATTCCTTTTCTAATATGGACCATAGTAGTTCTGCATTCATAAATTGTATACTAGATAACTTTTTGACCCAGATGGTCCAAGAACCCACAAGATATGATGCACTACTAGACTTAATATTAACTAACGATGAAAGTATGGTGGATGATGTAGGATTATTGATGTAAAATCAATTTTTATAATCTATAGTATTTAAATATTATATTTAATGTAATATCTGGGCCCAAATTGCAAGTTAATAAGGAAAAGATCTTAGATTTCCGAAATGGCGATTTTACCAAATTTCGAGACATGCTTAGTACAACTGACTGGGATAAAGAGTTTAAAGACCAAAACTGTTTTATCATGTGGAAACATTTTAAGCAAATTTTAATGAATATTCAGTCAGTATGTTTTAAAGATAAACCCATTAGGGTGGCAAAGAGAAAACCTGTTTGGTGGAATAGAGAGATAAGAGAGAAAATTAATGAAAAGCGTAGATGTTTTAAAATATTCAAAGGTAGTAATAGGGAAGATGATTTAGAAAATTATAGGAAAAATAGAAATGAATTTAACCAGTCAATAAAAGGCAAAAAGAGAGGCAGAAATTAATTTAGCAAGGAATAGTAATAAGGACCTGAAGAAGTTTTAGCTTTTATTAAATTTAAAAGTTAAAATAGGACAATTGGTCCATTAAAATTGATGGAAAAATTTATTGAGTCAGATATGGAAATGCGCAAAATTAATAAATTGCTTACTTCACTTTCAGTGTCACTAGGAAAGATTAGGATAATTAGTTGAGAGACTAAAGTTCTTGTATGCATGTAGCAAATAGACTTCCACATTTTGAATTTGATGTAAAAGACTATTTTAAACGTTTTATTAGATTCATATTCGACCCAAGTAAAAGCTGCAGGCCCTGATGCGTATATATTGGTTAGAAGGAATTCTGAAAGAGGGTGAATTACCAGCATTTGCAAGGGCCACTGTAATTTGATTTTTTAAAGCGATCTATAACATTTGGTGAGGTACCAGATGACTGGAAAATGGCATATGTTGTGCCTGTTTATAAAAAAGGTAGTAAAGGCAGATATGGTGAAATTATATTGCCTGTTAGCAAAACAGGCTTTGGTTGTAAAAGGTTCTGGAAAAGTTAATGAAAGGTCATATAGAGAAAAATTTTTTAGAAGATAACAAGGTATTGTATGACTCCTAGCACGGTTTCAGAAAAGGTAGGTCATGTCAGACAAACCTTTAAGAATTTATTGAATACATTACTGACTGCATCGACCGAGGAGATCCAGTTGATATTGAATATATTTAGACTTCAGTAAAGCCTTTTGATAAGGGATTCCCCACCATCAAGGCTGATGAAAAGTTACTTGCAGATGTGGTACCTCCAGGTTGGAGTGGTACATGGTTGGATTAAAGAGTGGTTGCGAAATAGGAAACAGTGTGTACAACTAAATGGCAAAAATTCATCATGGGAAATAGTGAAGTGGTGCCACAGGGTTCAGTGCTGGGGGCCACTATTGTTCCTCATATATATGAATGATTTAGACCAGGCGACTTAAATGCAAAGGTATCTTAAGTTCAGATGATACTAAGTGGCCACCTCAGTTAGGAATGTGAAGGATGCATAAAGATTTAAAAGATAAGATCTTGATAAACTTCTTGGGTGGCAGATAAGTGGCAAATGAATTTTAATAGTAAAAAGTGTAAGGTTCTTCACCTAGGTTACTCAAATAAAAATTTTAACTACGATATGAATGGGGATTGGCTTGAGTCTGTGGACCAAGAAAAAGATTTTTTCTGGGTGTGATTATAAGCAGTAATTTGAAAGTAGCTAATCAGTGTTTGGAAGCTAGAAATAAAGCTAATAAGATGCTGGGCATAATAAATCGCAATGTTGTTTACAAGAGCAAGGAAGTAATAAGTAACTGATAATAGCTATGTAGGCCTAGTAAAGAAATTGCCACAAGTTTGGGAGCCCCTTATTTAAAGAAAGACTTAGATATGCTAAGAGAGAGTGCCACGTAGAGCAACAAGGATGATTTCTGGGTTTGAGGGTAAGAGCTATGAGGAGAGGCTGAAGGAGTTAGGAATGTTTTCTGTAGAAAGGCGATTTCTCAGAGGGGACATGATACAAGTCTACAAAATATTTACATCTATTGATAATACAGAGACCAATAAATTTTTCAGAGTAGAACATGGACAGGTGACCAGGGGGCATAATAAGAAAATTAAAAAGAAAGCATACCATCTTGATATAAGAAAGCATGCATTCAGTAATAGGGTTGTTAAATTTTGGAATAGTCTGCCAGAGGAGGTTGTTGAGTGTGACACGATTGCAACATTTAAGAAAGGGTTAGATTCGTTTATGGATGCGGTTTGGGTATCATATAATATATTGACGGAAGCCAAATTGGCGGGTTTTAGTAATAGTAGTTATTATTATTACATGTTAGATGGCATGTTGACCATAACTTAGTTATTAATGCATGTGGATGGTGTGGGTACGATATTTTATATATCATTAGTTTTGACTAAGTTCAAATTGGTGGGATTTGTAGTTTACAACAAATGACAAAGGCCCTAGGGTTGTTTGTGGATTTGCATGAGCATGTTTGGTAGTGGGTTGACTGGGACAGTCTCGATAGGCCCATATGGCTTTTTACTGTCGCTATATCTTAATGTCTTAACTTTTAATATACTATGTACAGGTGAACTCCGAGTCGTATACTAAACATTACCGGGACTACAACTTTGAGAAGCCTTGTAACTTTCTTTCCATTCTTATTATTTTTGGAGTATATTCATGGATTTTAATAAAAACGGGAGGGTGATGCCCCTTCTGGCGCCACTATCACCAATTTTAAATTTTATATTTGCCAGTAGCGTTGGTAGAGCCTCCTTAATTTGTATAAATATATACAGTAGGTCAATTAGATAGGAATTTTGTCGGGGCAATTTTTCTGATATGCCCTTTAGGAAGAAAATTAATTTCAAATATCTTAACGAATTAGAGGCGTGGCCTTACTTTCAAAAATTGAATATAGCCACGCACCTCGAATGTACGTTCATAAACCATGCGTATGACGTCATTATATTATATATATATACTATATATATAATAATATATATATAATATATAATAATATATATAATATATATTATATAATATATATAATATATAATATATTATATATATACTATATATATTATATTTATATATATATATATATATAGAGAGAGAGAGAGAGAGAAGAGAGAGAGAGAGAGAGAGAGAGAGAGAGCAGAGAGAGAGAGAGAGAGAAGAGAGAGAGAGAGAGAGAGAGAGAGAGAGAGAGAGAGAGAGAGAGAAGGTAACGCCGCATTTTAAATCTTATGAATTATAAAAGGGGAGCGTATCTAAAGGCGGGTGGCACGGAAAAAAATTCAATTGATTTTTTTCAGCTAGACTTATTTTCACTGATTATTTTTCTGCTCCAAAAAATCATGGAGTTCTTTGCTTATTTTGATTTGTTTAGCTTTATATGTATATATATTTTAATTTTTTTAGAGATATTCTAGTGATTTAACTTCAATAGAAAAAAAAATTAGAAATAATAAATATCATAGCAAGGTACTCATGTTTCAAATTTCTACCTATAAAAAATGTTCAAGAAGATCATGATTTCAAACATGTTCTTTTATTTCTGATGTAATATATTATTCATTATTACAAAAATAACACTCTTTATTGTTGCGGTTTCATTGTGTCATAGACTATAAGCCCTATTTTTAAGATTTTGAACTTAGATATAGGGCCTAGGTTTAAAAATAATACTTAATCGAACTTAAAAAAAAGTTTGTTCACAAATTATATTTCGCGTGACGTCACGATCCCAAAAAATCCAAAAAAAATCCAAAAAATCCAAAAAATCAGAATTAGATTTTTTTCTCAAAAAAATCCCAAAAAATCCCAACACCTGTCAGTAAATAGAGTGAGTATGTAGTCAGAGAGGTGTGCAAAATGAAACAGACTGTCTTATATTCAACATTTATATCCAAAATATTTAAAGTTCAGGAACACCTTATTCCAGTTGATCACCATATAATAAAAACTTCACACCGAGGACCGTCTTCACTCTCAAAACCATAAACTTACTCTTATCTCCTTTTAAACACCCTGCCAAATCTTTCTACCAATCCTCTCAAACTCTCTTCATATTGCCACACAAAACAAATCATCCGCATATAATAGATAGGGCACCCTCCATTTTCTTCCATTCTCCATCATTCTAGAACCATCCCTTGCCACCCTCACCTCTAATTCTTTCACAACTCCATTCATATACAAATTGAACCAAGGAGACAACACATTCTTGCCTCATTCCGCTATTAATATTAAACCATACCTTTCGACTCCAATCATTCTTACAAACCACGCTTCACTCACAGTCATACATTACTGTTTGATTTCCAACTTCCAGAAGCCTTCACTACCAACACCATATATTACTAACACCTGCCATAGAGCTTCCCTATTAATCCTATCATACGCCTGTTGTGAATCCATAAAATCTAAATACAATTTATTCTTCTTCTCTCATTTTCTCAATCATTGTTTCAATATAAACATTCGATCCACACATCCTCTACCACTTCTAAACTCACCTTGTTCTTCCCAATCAATCCTTCAGTCACTCGACGCATTTTTTCAACCAAAATACCAGCATATATCTTCCCTACAACACTCAATAAACTAATCCCCCTATAATTCTTACAGTTACCCTTATCCCCTTACCCTTATATAAAGATAATATTACTGCTCTCCTCCAACCCCTCGGAACTATACCCTCCATAAACGCTTTGTTACACACTTCACAAATCATTATCAATCATTCATCTCGCCTTACGTCTTTGGTCATATTCACCAGATAAATTCAATCCATACCTGCAGATTTACCATTCTTCAACTTTCTCACTCTACTCATTACCTCCTCCTTACTAATGACCTCGTCCCAAAAATATCTATTCCTTCTTACACCATCAAACCCGCACTCTTCATGACTGTCAATAGTATGCAGATTTTCGAAGTGTTCACTCCAAACTCCATTTCATCAGTTACGAAAGCACCATCCCTATTCATTATTCTAAGCAGATTCCCCTTATTCTCATTTCTTTATATTTATATATATATATATATATATATATATATATATATATATAATATACTATACTATATATATATAATATATATATTATATACTATATATATATATATATATATATATATATATATATATATTATAACCACTATACCAGGTATGGATTAAAGGCTCTTTCCGTAAAGAAACGTTTAGCTCTGACACTGAAATTCATTGCAACAGGTGACAGTTTCAGAGCCTTTATCAAATTATTTAAGATGTCACCTCAACTTACTTTACACATTTATTGTATGCTTTCACTGTATTCTATTACTTCTTAAAAGTAGACATAACTTAGTAATATTTTTGTCCTTTCCAGATGACAAGTACTTTGCAAAGCATGTCATAATTATTGGTTTAACTATTATTCCACTTGATTTACTTTGCATTATTTTTCATTTCCGATGTAAATTTGAGTTCAAAACTTAAGTGATTGCTATATATTAAAATATCTGTCGAGAATCATATAGTCTTAGATCTATGGAATACAAAAGAAAGTGATGTTTTCATATAATTAACAGAAACATTATGACTGCACGAAATAAGTTTATCTTTGTTTTACTTAATATCAAGGTGGAAATTTCTGTATGAAATTAAGTACTGTATCTTCTATCAAGAAAAGAATCAAGGAATCAGAAGCATTATTTTATATTACATTGTGAAAGCTTAGTTTTCCCTTTTTCAATAATTTTATAGTTAACTAAGATAAAAATTAACTACATTAAAAATAAATAAAAAAATTACAAGGCAATTCAAACAGTTTCCTAATTTTACACAATTTATTTTGTGAAAATAGAGAATATAATATAAAATATGTGATCGTACAAAATTACCAACAAATAATCTTAATATGAATTCAAGAAATAAAGTAGTAACTATAAATGAAAAAAATATGCCATAGTAACAAATCTGAATTTCAATACTAATAATGTTTCACATTAATATATATTATATTATATATATATATAATATATATATATATATATATATATATATATATATATATATATATATATTATATATATATATATATATATATATATATATATATATAACCCACTTTTCTCCAAGACTGGGGGTAAGGTGGTGGTAACATACACCGGAAACAGAAAAATAGAAGAAGAATATGACGCAAGTCGAAAAGAAAGCCCAGCCTTACCACCCCTTTATACCTTTTAGTGAGATATCCCGTCCGGTCAGAAACCACCTTTGAACCTTTCACGGAACGCGCGACGTACCTTCACTATGATATCTCGTCATTGTGGGGTTCATCCCCTTGGCAAGGTGAGGAAAATAAAAAACTTCACAAAAACCCCGTCTGTTCACTCCTGATTATGCCAACCTTTCTTCTTGGCTCTGCTAAACTCAAATTTTCCTCCAGGCCTTTCTTTACTGACTCAATCCACGTTTTTTTTCGGTCTCCCAGCACACTCACCCACCATACATCCGCATAACCAACTGACTATCATCATCTTTTCCACATGAACCAAACGTTTATATTTAGGTCCTCATTAAAAACGTACTTTCATTTAATCTCTCATTTATCCCTTTCTTCACACCACACAACTCTCTAATACGTTCATTCCTCATTTTATCAATTCTTCTCACACATAACATACCCCTAAGAAAGTCCATCTGAACATATTGTACTTTAGATCTAACATCTTATTCCATACCATAGTCTCACTACTATACATTAACACAGGTAACAACATACGCCTCTATGTAAGACCCAAGCGCACTTAAGACTTAGTCTCTTTATACATACACCAACAATTTAAATGCACCAGCCACCTTCCTGCCATTCAAAACTTTCCTACTACACTCTGCATCATCCGTTCCCTTTTCATCCAACATATATCCTAAATATTTAAATTCAGACACTTGTTCCAGCTGCTCACCATCTAACACAACTTCACACCGAGGGCTCTCTTCACTCACAACCATAGCCTTATCTACGTTTACATTCAAACCCATCCTTTAACAAACCCTGCCAAATCTCTCTACCAATCCTCTCAAACTCTCTAAAGATTGGCCACACAAAACCAAATCATCCGTCTATGCATATTCCCCTTATTATCATTCTTTACCTTTCGCACTTCATGCCCGAAGAGCTTCCTATTGCCTTGTAAGACCCCATTCATCCTCCTTCCAAACTGTTCATTTACCATTTTGTCTCCTACGTATGCACATTTTAGTATTTCTTTTTCCTCCTCATATAATTCCAAACATCTTTCTTTTGAAACCTCATCATTGACTTTTAGTACACTCAACCCCACTTCTTTTTTACTTTTAAGCGCTTGCATCACCTCTTCAGACACTTGTTCCAGCTGCTCACCATCTAACATAACTTCACACCGAGGATGTCCTTACTCACAGCCATAACCTTACTCTTATTTACCTTTACTTTCAAACCCCTCCTTCTGCACCCTCTGCCAAATCTTCTACCAATCCTCTCAACTCTCTTTCGATAATTAATAACTGACTTATTTATTACTTTAATCATATTATAATTATGCAGCCACGGCCATAACTTTAACACAGCTTGTCCTAATCTGACCGTGGTTATGGACAACTGTTGAAAGGATTCCATACCCACCATACATTGCATGCAATGACAAACTTTTTTACGAAATGAAATTTTTTTTAAATATTAAAGTTTTATTAATTATATATAATTATTAATTGAAGAACCAATATAAAAATAGTTCTATAGTCTGGGGCATTGAGTTAAGTGATTTTAGACTCAACTCTGTTATTTTAAAATTAACCGGTTCCGACTTCAATTTTTAGTTATAATTTCATTACCAAGTTAAGCCGTTTTCGTTTTGACATTTTGTCTTACGCTCGATAAGATAAAATCTTACGCATTTTAAGAACGGTTTCGTGCCAAATCGACCGCGAATGAATTTTTATTCTTATAAGCTTATAAACTATGCCAGTAAGAGAGATTCTGGCAATATCATGGGTGTATTTAAAATGTTTTGCCTTTTTTAATGATTGGTTGTTTTCGTGTGATCAATAGCTGCGTTTCCCGAAGCCCGACTGCAGCCGGGCGGGCACACAGGCGCATATGCATCGTTTCCCGAGCCTGTTTGCGCACTTCTACGTAACGCAAACGTCACAGTCTATCTATCTATCTATATCTATCTATCTATATACTATATATATATATATATATATATAATATATATATATATATATATATATATATATATATATACTATATATATATATATATATATATATATTATATATATTATATATATATATATATTAATTAATATATATATATTATACGGTAATATCGTCATGTTTAGATGCCATTAGTCAATTTAGTTTAGTGACCTTGAAATATGTTTCTACTCCTATATGGAGGGATGGTGACCGTAGCTGATCTATTTATTACATATATTTATTATTATAGTATGTATTTATTTACTTTGTCTCCCCCTCCTCCTGTGAGAAAATGGGGGAATCGAAGGAATTGTTTGCAAGGCAGTCGATCTACTGTGCTTCCTTTGAAGTGAAAGAATTTTGTGACTAAATGATAAATTGCATTTATAAAATCTGTGTTTGAATAATATATATATATATATATATATTATATTATATCATATATATATATATATATATTATTTATATATATATTATATATATATATATATATATATATATAATATATATATATATATATATATATATATCTATATATATATATATATATATATATATATATACATATATTATATATATATATATATATATATATATATATATATATATATATATATATAATATATATTATATATATATATATATATATATATATATATATATATATATAATGTCATGGGTGGGTTTCCCATATATGGAGAGCATTCAGAGTATTTATAGGGAAGATACAAACTTTGAAAGATATGGGGGTTACACCAAACCCCATTTTAAAGTTTTTTTTGGTTTTTCAAACCCCAGGGACCAAAAAAAATTTGTCTTATTTTGTTTGTCTTTTTCATACAGATCCACTGATTTTGAAAGGAAACCATTTTAAAGTTACAAGGAACTATGAGTACACTCTCAAAAAAAGCCTTTTTTTTTAATTCTTAGAATTTTTTTTTATTATTATTTTTATTAAAGTTAACTAAATTAAACACTTTTTTTAGTTTTATTTTTTTTTTTTACCTTTAAACTTTTTATTTTTAAAAAATTTCAAGTGAATACATTAGAAAGATGTTAAAAGAAATAATCTGTTGTCATAAATATTAAAAAATTTGTTTAAATTAATTTTTTAAGTGTATTTTTTCCCTCTTGGGGTTTGTGAATACCGACAACCCAATATGACATTGACAATATAGCCATATTATATAGAACGTTTAAAGAACTTTTATTATAAATGTATGAATTACGATTGATAAATTTAGTTTTAAAAGGTCTCTGTGTTTCAGTAAAATTCACCCACCAATGTCCAATGATGAAGTGGTATCAATTAGTCAACCATCGAAGATGTTCAAGCTAACAAAGATTAAGGTGTAGTGCTTCAAATAAAGTAATAACCATGTCTACTGCAAAAAGGAAGTGTGTTTTTAATGAAAGCCTGAAATCTATGTATCCTTTTATTCGCAAAACCTCAGAAAGTGACGCAAGGTGTGAAAAGTGTAAAAGCGATTTCAGTATAGCCCACGGTGAAGGTAGTGATATCATCAAGCATCTTAACACCAAAAGGCACAAGGCAGCTGATATCTCTGCATCTTCGAGCAAGGCAGTAACAAAATACTTCAAAAGAATGACACCTACTTCAGCTGCAGAAGGTTTGTGGGCGTACCATACTGTGAGAGAAAAATAAAAGTTTTAGATCTGCAGATTGCGCCTGCAAGATTTTTAAGACATGCTTTGAGCCCAAAATTTCTTGTGCTTACAACAAAGTGGGAAACATTTTAATGTTTTTCTCCATATGCTGAGGCTGAACTACAACAACAAATAAAAGATGCCCACTGTGTAACACTTTTCCGATGCGAGCAACCGTGGATACATTAAACTGTTTTCCCGTTATCGTTCGTTTCTTCCAGCCATACGTAGGAGTTCAGTTTAAAGCACCTTGACCTCCCATCTCTCCCTTCAGAGACTTCTGACATAGTCGTAAATTATTTAATAGATTAAATTAAAAATTAATGATATACACAAAAAAAGTTGGTTTTTGTGGTGAAAACACAAATTGTAATTTTGGGGGCCATGCAAGAAAAGAAGTAAATAAGCATTTTTAGAAAACTGATACCTTCATGGGCAAATTAGTTATTGGAATAGGAATGTTCTACATAACGCAGTGGCAATGTGGCAGCGATTGCCTCCCTGTTGATGTTGAAGTTGTAATTGTAAAAATATTATATTCGTATTTTTACATTTATACCGCTCGAGTAGAAGAGCTTAAGGATTTTGCGATTTTGTCGAGAATTGAGTATAAACAGCTCCTTTGATACAGCAAAACAAGATGGCTTGCTTCAATGCCTGATATCGAAAGTGTTGAAACTCTTTCCTGGACTGAAATCATACTTTGACAGTCAGAACAAATGTCAGAGGTTTGAAAATGATTTTTGAAAAATCCCCTTGCTGAAATATGGCTTCAATTTCCTTCATTCCCAAGCAGCTCCTTTTCACAAAGTTATGAAGATTGAAGGAGACAATATTTCAGCCGCAGAAGTATTGCTAGAAATATTCAATATGAAAGAAACATTACAGTCGAGAAAAGACCATGTGTTTTTACCACATTCGGTTCGAGGGAGCGAGGGCTACTTAGCAAGCTTGAAGAAGGGAGAGTTAATTCTTCTGAGGTAAAGACCGTAAAGAAAATAGCTGTGGATTTTTATGATACTTGTTTTGAAGAAATGGATAAAGATGGTCGGTTACATTTTTTAGATTTTGAATTTAGGATTGGCTTTCGCTAAAGAAAAACCCAAGTTGGTCACAATTGAAAAATATACAATTGATTTGTCTCAGTAAAAGAAGTTTTGACGGCAAAATATATCAGATTTGTTTGACGAGTTTATCGAGGTTCGACCAAATATATTAGATCGAGAGAAGTAAATGAATGGAATGCTTCGAATCTAGTAACAGAAAAACGGTGGGTGGAAGTATTTACATTTCTTAAGAATCGTAATATTTCTCATCAACATTTGTCGGCATTAGTTCAATATATCATTTGTCTTCCTGGAACAAATACCTCCACAGAACTTGCGTTTTCTTATGTAAATAAGATCTGGACTTCTGAAAAAACTCAGCTCAAACCTCAAACTCTGAAAAGAATTCTTACTACCAAAATAAATTTTGATCAGACATGTATGGAGTTCTACAATTTAATTAAATCGTCTCCAGAACTGCTGAAGAAAATTTCATCTAGCGAAAATACTGTAACTATAGATAATTAATATATATTATATATAATATATATATATATATATATATATATATATATATTATAATATATATATATATATATATATATATAATATATATATATATTATATATATATATATATATATATATATATATATATATATATATATATATATATATATATATATATATATATATATTATAGTGTGGATCCACTCTAGGTATATAACATATCATGCCAGAAATAAAAATTAAGAGATTACGCCCTAAAAACTCCAACTAAGGCATCCGATTATTCTCCGAAATAGGCTCCGCCCACACGCTAGCATTTTACCTTTTTGAAGATATCGTGAACATCTGACTGCGCGTAAATGAAATCAGCATTAAAAAACTAAGCAATTAACCAGTGAATGCTAGCAATCTATTCCAAACAAAATTTATGAAACCAAACCAAGGTAAGGAACAAGGCAGAGTAGAATTTAAAATAGTATTAAGGCGGCAAGGCAAAAGTAAAGCGATGATAGCCGACCTAAGACTGTAGGCTTAGGCTAGGGGAGCCGTAATAGTTTCGCAGAGAGGTATCAGCAAATCGGCTGGAGTTAGCACCTTAGAAGGTCTTACACAACAATAAAAATTAATTAGGGAGTGTTCATGCATGCCAGTGTAAAATTCGCGGTAAGCTTAAGTAGCGTTTCAAGCAATTAGCCAAACTTAGGGGTTAGAGGCCCTACAGTAAGGAGAAAAAACTAGGTGGAGATTAAGAAAGTTGCATGTATCTTTAAGTATAATGTGGGAAATAACAGCTCTGGGATTAGGCTGTTATTTCCGGCACATACACCAATCCTAAGCAGGGCGTGCGCCTCAACATATCAGTTTGGGAGAGAGGCCAGCTGGGTAAATAAGTAGCGAGAGGTGAACAGCCCAAAAATGTTAGAATTAGAAACTTTTAAATATATTTTAGCAACAATATAGTAAATAGAGGTCGCATAGACCGGTATTTACTATATCTAACCCTAGTGGGCGTGCGCCTCACATAGCAGTTTGGAGAGAGGCCAAGCTAGGTGATTTTAGTGCAGTAGGGTCAGCCAAATCTCTCTCTCTCTCTCTCTAGTCAAAGAAGTTACAACAACATAGGCAATTTTTAATATATGTATATATGTGTCTGTGTGAGACTCGTATCAAATGTAATGCTGCTTCATGCGAATGTATATCAGGGAGGATCCTTTTCCTGCCTGTGTATGCATATACATAAAACAGCTCCTCCCAAACTGATAATCATTTGTACTACTACTCTGCATAGGCTTCATATTCTGTAGGAATTCTTCCTGCAGTATGTGATTCATATGTAGAATAGTAATAACTAGGATTACCCTGTTCTAATGCCTTGTTGTTTTTGTTTTTTTTTAGGACAGGGGTCCAACCCTAACTTGTGAATTAGCTGTAAGAAAATAAAACTTGTAAAGAATAAACCATTTCTCAATCAACCTTAAAGAAGCGGTCCTAAGCACCCAGCTTCAGATAGTGACCCCGAAGAGTGAAGATTAGATTCCCAGACTGGAATCAGAACACCCACAACAAGGCCAGGAAAAACTATTACAAACGAACCCAATCACTTTTGTACCTTTTGTTAGTATTGTTTTTTTTTAACGGGTAGATTTACCCACTCGTTGTGTTGTGCCTTTTTCTATCTTCTTAACAGCCTTCACGAGTCCAGCTGCAGCCATCAAGAGCCAGCTCCGTCAGCAGAGTATCAAACTAACGCCGTTGGACCCCTACCTTGGTACAGTTCTGTATTTCATACAGAACACGTAATTTGTACTACATTCTGGTATATTCATTTTTTTATTGTTCTTAATCAATATTATTATTTTATTATTATTATTATTATTATTATTTATCAACAGTAACATTGCTCACTCCGGACAAACGGGATTGTGCGGGGAGGAAACTCTTGTACCACTCACTCAAAATTAAGTATAAATAAAAAAAAAAAAAAAAAAAAAATTTTTTTTTTTTTTTTTAAAAGTAATTTTGGGCAATTTCATATCGCAGCAATCTCGTTTTTGTTCTGGGTCTAGCTCCTAAGGTGTAATTTCTTTGCTTTTTCACCCCGCGATCCGCTATTAGTGCCCCCGCTTGCTCCCCATCTTCCTTCCCTTCCTTTATCTCCCTCGCTCTACCTAATTCTCCGCCTTTCACCATGTCCGCGCGATCTATCCATCTCCAACCTTTCTTTGTTAACGATCCTGACCTTTGGTTTGAACTCGCAGAGTCTGTGCTCCTGTCCATAGAAGACGAGGAAGGAGAGATATGCGAGAGTGGTGAATGCTCTCTCAGAGTCTTGTCTGGCCAAAATTAGGGACGGTTTAGCAGAAACTAGGGCCTCTACCACCCCGTACGCCGCTCTCCAGACACTCATTACCGACCGATTGGCCCCCACCAGAGAGGAACGGGTAGAGACGCTGCTTAGAGGCGTTGCCCTGGGTGATCAAAAACCATCAGAGTTGATGACGAGAATGCTGGGTTTGTTGGGGGGTACACCTTCTCCGCGAGAGGTGCAAATTATTCGTACACTCTTCCTCCAGAAGATGCCCGCTGAGCATCACAGTGTCCTGCAGTCGTTGAATCCGGCGCAAACTCTCCCTGAGTTTGCTGCCATAGCGGACCGGGTTGTGCGCCCACATATAACCTCTACTTCCAACGTTTTCGCAGTCTCTCCCACACCTGCCCCGCTAACCGCTCTCCCTCCCCGCAAACAGCTTGTACCTCACGCCCATCACATTCCCCTTCTCCCTCAACCGCCTTCTGCCGCCTTTCCAGCTCAACCTCCTTATTCCCACCCACCCCAACCTTCCCACCCTCAGATTTTCGCAGTACAAAATTCTCTGGCATCTCTCGAGGCCCGGATGTCGGTTTTTGAAACGGGCATGGCTGAGATAAAATCTGCTCTTCTCTCCATCACTTCGGCTAGTATTAATAACACTTTTCGCTCTCGTGATCGCACTCCTTCCAACTTTCGTCCTTCCCGCGGTCCTCGTTCACCTTCTGCTTCTTCCTCCCGCCAGCGCCAGTATCCACATGGGTACTGTTACTATCACCATACCTTCGGTATGGACGCGAATAAGTGCGATCCCACCTGCTCACTCCATCAGGGAAACTCAGCAGCCAACCCGTCGTAGGGGCGACGGGAGATGCTGGTTCTTTTTCTTCTTCTCCTACTACTGCACAGGATGTTCTTCGTATCTACGATCAGTCCACTAAACTTGCCTTCTTGATCGATTCCGGCTCTAGCCTTTCGATTTTACCCAACAACCCTTCTCAAGACTCGGCTATCCCTCTTTCAGGCCGTCAACTTTTCGCTGCTAATGGCTCTTCCATTCCGGTATATGGAGAGCGTTTATGTACGTTGGATCTGTCTCTCCGCCGCCAGTTTCCATGGGTTTTTCTCGTCGCTGAAGTGACACAGCCCATCCTCGGCGCTGACTTTTTGTCCCATTTCAATCTTATGGTAGACCTTCGTAATAGACGTCTAGTTGACGGTGATACTTCTCTTTACTCCCACGGTTCCCTAGGTTCTTCCGAGCTAAGGGGCATTTCCGCTATCGCTCCGCCATCTTCGGTAGTGTCTCCCTTCCTTTCTATCCTGCAGAAGGACTTTCCTACTTTATTGCATCCTTGCTCTTCAGATAGTAAATAGAGGTCGCATAGACCAGTATTTAGAGACTACTATCTAACCCTGCTTTGCTCGAGCTCGCCGTCTTAAGTGGGCAGAGTAGGGTCAGCCATAATCTCTCTCAAGTCTTCTCTAGTAAAAGAAGTTACAAAACATAAGGCATTTTTAATATATGTATATATGTTGTCCTGTGTGAGACTCGTATCAAATGTAATGCTGCTTCATGCGAATGTATATCAGGGAGGATCCTTTTCCTGCCTGTGTATGCATATACATAAAACAGCTCCTCCCAAACTGATAATCATTTGTACTACTACTCTGCATAGGCTTCATATTCTGTAGGAATTCTTCCTGCAGTATGTGATTCATATGTAGAATAGTAATAACTAGGATTAACCTGTTCTAATGCCTTGTTTGTTGTTTTTGTTTTTTTTATGACAGGGGTCCAACCCTAACTTGTGAATTAGCTGTAAGAAAATAAACTTGTAAAGAATAAACCATTTCTCAATCAACCTTAAAGAAGCGGTCCTAAGCACCCAGCTTCTATATATATATATATATATATATATATATATATATATATATATATATATATTATATATATATATATATTATATATTATATTATAATATATTATATATATAGGTATAATATATATATATAATGAAAATTTTGTTAGGTTAGCGTTGTTAAAATTACCTATATATAATATATATATATATATATATATTATATATATATATATATATATATTATATATATATATATAATATATATATAATATATATATATATATATAATATA
>JABUQX010070500.1:15000-22225 GCA_015478945.1 Trachelipus rathkii | reverse complement strand
GGAGAAAGGAGGAAACCCAAAGGAGGGAGCTTGAGAGCATTTGACGTGTGCCTACCCGGTCAAATTGCTTTGGGACATGTCAAGCGCCACCACACAAGTCTCCCTGTAGTTCCTAAGGGCGGAAAACCATAAATCTGTTAAATAGGAAAATATATCACCAGTATACCTTGAGCCCCGAAATCAGTACTGGCAATCGGAAAGAAGGGAATGAGATTCCAGATGGTCTAAGAAGTGAGAGTTGAGAAGGGTTTCAAAGATCTTAGATTAGAAACAACGTTAAAAACCTATAGGCATAGAAGATCAGAGCAGTCACTCCTTTTTTCGGAATATGTTGGACATATGCGCCCTTCCAACACTGAGGGAAGAGTGCATAGTATTGAGGCAAGAGAATATAGTTGAACGAGGGCGGGGTCAGCAAGGAAGCACACTCTCTCAAAACTCGGAGAGGAATGCCATCTGAGCCAACCTCCTTTCTAACATTCATAGATTTCAGGAGCCCATGTACCCGATAAAATGCAATCACAGGTAAAAGCATAAGACACCTGAGAGGAAAAGGAGGAGGAAGAGGAATGCTAGAATCGTCCAGGGTTGAGTTGGAGGAAAATAGGAGGCCAAAGAGATTGGCCTTTTCATTGGAGTATTAGCAACAGAATCATCAGAGCGAATAAGATTAGGAAAGGATGATTTACAGAAGTTGTTAGAGATGTTTTTGGGAAAAGAGGCTAGAAAGATTTGTCAGTAGGAGAACCAAGGAGGTCAGCGCACTTTCGTTTAATGAAAGTCCGCTTTGCTCATCGAAGAGTATCTGTGTAACAATTTCTAGCTAAATGAAAATTAGCAAGAGTGATAGGAGAATGAGAATTTTTCTACACCCGAAATGCACTGTCTCAAGCCTGAGTGGCCAGAGAACAAGCACCATCGAACCATGGATTTTGAGGAGAAAAAGATTTAGTCGATAAGGAAAGAACTGCTCATCCCCATCAACGATTACAGCTCCCACTTTATCGGCAGAAGCTGAAGCATCTTCAGAGTCAAAGTGGTAACTCCAATTATAGCTAGCGTAGAAGCAACGCAATGCCCCACCAATAGGACCGATCAAAAGTGCCAGAACCTGCCATAGGGCAGGATGGAGGATGTTAGGAGAGAAAGTATTAAATTTAAGAGGATATAAGGTTGTGTCAGATTTACCGATAGGAGTGAAGGTGGTGTATTTATATTAGACGAGAAGACTAGTTGGTGAAACATAGGTCAGTGTGTTCAAGAATTGGTTGGGACCATCCGGAATGTGTGTAGGTTCTTTAATTAGTTGCTCCAGATCGTGAGAATACTGAATGATTCGGCTTCCCCCTCACCTAAATCAGTATGAGGAGGAACCAAAACCATATCAGTGTTTGTAGTACATTGAAATCCACTTAAATAGAGGACCTCAGTATTTAGATGAGAAGATATAACCAGTCTAGTGGAGAAGTAGTAAAGGTAACAAAAAAAGCTATGAAAAATCTTTTCTGTTAGGAGAACAGTAGTAGCAGAAGCATAAGATAATTGTAGTAGAAGGAAGAAAGATTTTAAGCTACAGAACATCGGAAGTTAGTGAGATTAGATTCTTGAGACATGGTATAAGAGTGTTTATGTTTACATAGGCACATACTCCACCTTCAGACGGAAATTATGAAATAAGTTATAGTTGGATATATAAAACGAGTTGGAGGATGAAATTCTTAGCTATCTGGGCCTTCAGACGAGAGCAAAAATTAGGGTTAGAGTTAGAGAGGTAGCGTATTCCGTGGATTGCAGAGTTAGAGGCAGCCCTGATGTAGTAAAGTCAATAAAAAAGCCACGACCTGTGGCAAATCTGCTATCATACACGCACACACAATAAATAAAAAAAAAAAAAAAAAAAAAAAAAGGAGAAATGAGAAAAATTATTTGTACGCTAAAACCTAAATTTAAAACCTGAAATTTTAAAACGGTAAAACCCTATTTACAGCAAATATCTAAAATATGAATAATCCAGAAAGTTTAAAAACACTCACACACTCACGAAATTGAGCACAAAAAAAGAAAAGAAAAAAAATACTATTTATCAACTAAAAAAGTAGAACCTAAATCTGTATAAATTATAATAATAGCTATCCAAATAGGTAAATGTTACGTTACACTAAAACCCAAGTTGGAGAAATGCTAAAAATCTAAGTTAAAAAGAAGTTGAGGGGAAAAAAGAAAAAGAAAAACATAACATAGTACAAGCTATATATATCGAACTAGATTTATTATTAAATCTAAAAGTTTCTCAAAATTTTTCACCCAAAAAGTAAGAAGTATCGGCTATATTAACCAATACCGATACCGATACTGATACCGATACCCCAAAAAATGGCCGATACTGCCGATACCGATACTATCGGTACATCCCTAAACCTAATAAATGAAAATTTAATGACTGTGTTATCTTTGATCGTAAAGTAGGCCTAGGGTCTACTTAAGTGTTTACTTTTAAGCAAAGCCTACTTGGTGTCTTAATTGTAGGCTTAAGCTAATAGCCTAAATAAAGCATAGCCTCCTTACCAGAGCTCTGTGTATTAGGTAGGCCTATGTTAATAATTTGTAGTATTAAGTTTTTTTTTAAACCTTAGCTATTAAGTCTGGCCTAAAGAAATGGTTAGCCTATTAAGTAGGCCAAGGCTTGATCCTAGCCTATAAGAGTGGGCCTACTGTCCCTTTGTAATGGTATTGATAAGGTTTGTACAAAGTACAATGTTTTTCTGTAAATTTTGCATTTAAATTTAAGATTAAAATTGTTTATAATTTAAAATAAGTGTCACAGACATTGACTGGGATTCAGTAAAGAAATTTTCTTCTGAACCCTCAAGTAAACTTTTGGTAGTTGTCAATCTTGTTAAACGTCGAGGCATTAAAAGGGGCTCTACCACTAAATCTATTAATAAATTAATTCCTAAAATTAAAGAATTATCATTAGAAGATAAGACTAATGAAATCCTTACATTAAAAAAATTTAGAGATGAATTAGAAACTTTAAATGATAATATTAGTATAAGTTTTGTAGATTGTCCTGAATATAATGATGAAAGATTAGAAGCTCTTGAGGATAAAAATGCTTACTACTTTACTTATATTAATAAAGTAATTCAGCAGTTGGGTCCAGGTGTCCAAAATAATAGCTCAGTTCAAATCCCCTTAATGCAGTATTCAAGTGTAAAGGTTCCAGAACTGAAAATTACTCCCTTTGATGGAAATCCATCACAATTTAAAAATTTTGAAATTTCTTTTAGAAATATTTATGATAAACCTAATTTTAGCAATATTCAAAAATTTGCGTATCTTAAACAATCCTTAAAAGGTAATCCTTTAATTCAAATTAATTGCATACAGGAGTCCGAGACCTCATATGATGAGGCTTGGGAACAACTCGAGGAATGCTATGCTTCACCTGGGCAAATTAAATTTTCTTTGATTAAAAATCTTTTAAGTACTCCCAAAGCTAATAAGTGTTATAAATCTTTACATGAATTTCAGGCATATATGAATGCCAATATAAATTTACTTAAAAATAATGAAATTAATATTGAAGATATACAATTATATATTTACTTTAACTCCTTATCAAAAGAGTTACAAGATTATTTAAGAACTTGTGGGTATAAACTGCACCAGCCTTTTGAAGAGTTTAAAAAGGCAGTTGCAGAAGCAACAAGGACTCTGGGTGACCAAGAAAGTAATAAAGCTGTTAATTCTGTAGTTAGTTCTGTTAAGTGCATTAATTCAGATGATCATTCTAAAAAACAAAATATATCTAAGTCTAATGATTCCCCTGATCAAAACTCTCAATTTTTCTATGAAGAATGTAAACCTAAAAGTTCAGTTGTAGCAACTATAGCTGATCTAGAGTGTAAGTTATGTAACCAAAAAGGGCATAGTATTTCAAGGTGTAGTACTTATCCTAGTAATAAGGCTAAATTTGAGAGAAATAAACAACTAGGTCATTGTAAAAAGTGTACTTCTAAATTCCATACAGAAGAAAAATGTAAAGTTACCTTAGATCCTTGTAAATTTTGTAAAAAGAGATCTCATTTTTTCTTTTTGTGTTTAAATTCTGAAAAAGTAGATTCTAATCCCCACAAGAATGAAAAAAGTAAAACTAAAGAACAAGTAGTAAAAGGTAATACAAAAAATGAAAGTAAAACTAGTCTAGGGTGCCATTTAAGTGAAGTAGGTGGAAAATCAATTCTTCCCTCTCTAATGTTGCCCATAATGAATAATTTAGGAGAGTTTGTTAAATTTAGGTGCATGGTTGATAGTTGCTCTCAAGATAACTTTATAACCACTGGTGCTCTGAAAGCATTAGGTATATCCACAAAAGTAATTAATGAAGCTATAACTATTAGTAGTTTTATTTCTCAAACTAATAAATCATGTTTTGAGCTTGCTAAATTTTATATTGAAAATTCCCCAAATCAAATAAATGCAATGGTTGTTGATACAATTCCTTTAAGTTTTGAAATTGATGGCCTTTTGAATTTAAAAACATCTTTGCAATGGCAAGGATATAATTTAGCTGATGACTACTCTTCTAATACTGTTAATAATTTTCAAATAATAATAGGTGCATCAAGTATTAAAGACTTAGACTTAGAAATAATTAAAATTGGTAATGCAATGGCATACAACTCCAAATTTGGAGTGATATTACAGGGATGTGCATCTGACTACCTAAAAACTAATAATTTAAGTACTAATATTAATTTAATTACTGAGTCAATGGTTGTAGACGATAAGGTTAACGAGATGCACATGTCTGAGAATATTGCTCAATTTAGTAGTCTAGAAAATGTGGGTGTTTACAATGATCAAAAATACTCTACTAAAGAACAAATGATTATTGCTAATTTTTTAGAGACTGTAAAAATAAAAGAGGAGGAGGTATCAGTGGAAATTCCTTGGAAGTCAGGTTATGATAAAAGTAATTTAACCCCAAATTTTGAGTATTCTTATGGTAGGTTAAGAACTTTAATTTCAAAGCTTAAAAATAATAAATTACTTAAAAAATATGATGAAATCTTTGATCAACAAATAAAATGATGAATTACTAATCATCCTTAAATGAAAATAATATAAGTAGTGATTATTTTTTACCCCACTTTGCAGTTTTAAGATCTAATGTAGAAACCACTAAAATTAGAATTGTAGTTGACCCCACTGGTAAAAAATTTGATAAAGATATAGCTTTGAATGATGCCATTGAAGATTGTCCCTCCCTCCTTCCTCATATAGCCAGGCTTTTAATATTAAGCAGACATGGTAAATATATTACAATTGCAGATATTGAGAAAGCTTTCTTAATGTTACATCTTGCAAAAAATTCTGATAGAGAAGCTCATAAAATATTATGGCTAAAAGACATTAATCAACCAGTGTCAAAATCTAATTTGATATGCTTTAGATATAATAGGGTGTGTTTTGGAAATAAAAGTAGTCCCTTTTTACTTCAGGAGGCTATTCATACTCTTTTGGAATCTAAAGGCACAGAAAAGGGTAATTATTTTGCACAAAGGTTTTATATGGATAATTTGGTATTACCTTCTGTTAATTTAAATGAAATATAAAGATAATTTTGATTCAGCTATTGAATATATGGAACCTTATGGGTTTCATCTGTATCAGTGGGCTTCTAGCTGTCCTGAAGCTGAATTAATGTTTAATAAACTAGGGATAGGATCATCTGAAAATCCTTTGAGTACTAAATTATTAGGTTATTCATGGGACAGAAAAAATGATTTACTTTCATTAAAGAATTTTGAACCAAATAAAAATGCCAAAACCAGGAGAGAAATATTGAGCTCTGTACAAAGTTTGTATGACCCCCTTGGGTTTGTAGCCCCAGTAGCTTTTAAACTTAAAGTATTTAGTGTCTCAAGATCTTGACTGGGATGAAATAGTTTCACCTAACCTGTTAAAAGAGTGGCATTACTATTGTAAAGATCTTTTAAAATTAACTAACATAACATTTCCCAGAATGGCCTTTCCTGAACTTTTAAAAGAGTTTGATGACTATAAGCTTCATGTTTTTTGTGATGCCTAGCCAGTATTGGGTATGGTGTAAGTTTTTATTTTGTTTAAAAAACAAATGGTCTAGGTTAATTTACGCAAAATCTAGAATAAACCCTAAATCAAAAGAATATTCCATCTGTCAATTAGAACTTTTGGCCATTTGTCTAGGTATTAATCTAATTAAATATTTAATTGAAACTTATGAGGCTCATGGTAAGTTTTTTGATACAGTTATTTGGACTGATTCTCTGGTAGCTGCTAATTGGATAGGTCAAAAATCTTTAAAAATGCAATCTATTTTTATAAAAAATGGAGTATTAGAAATCAGAAGTGAGGGCACAATTTCCATGTAGTGTGGAGGTACGTCATGTTGCGGGGGTAGAAAACCCTGCTGATTTGCTCACTAGGGAACTATCAAGTAAAAGGTTTTTAAAATTTAAAACATTTTATTTAAATGGTCCATCATTTATTAAGTCTGAAGATCTATGGCCTAAAACAATTGTAGTAGATTTAAAAAATCAAACTGTTATTAATGCAGTAACATCTACTGCAGGTAATAATGAACCCATTGAACCCCTTTTTAATGTGGAAAGGTTTTCAAATAGAAATAAAATATTAAGAATTACAGGTTATGTCTTTAGATTTATAAATAATCTCAAATATTATAGGACTCATAAATTTAATCCAAAACCCAATTTAACCCTTCAACAGAGAATAGAAACTTTGCTTAAAATTCCCAGTAGTTTTAATAAAGTAGCTTCAAATTATTGGATTAAGTATATTCAAGGTAAATTTTTCCCTAATGAATTAAATTTCCTGCAAAATTTTCATACCTTCTTTATTCGTAGTATAATCTCTAGAACAAAAACGTGATTTAAAAACTCTTTTTGCACTCGCTGGGTATAATAAGAACCATGGGCAGATATAGATATGGAGGTACAATTCCATATTCTGCAAGGTATCCTGTGCTTCTTCCTAAGGACAGTCATTTTACTAAAATAATAGCATTTGAATGTCACCAAAAGTCTAATCATGCTGGTCTATCAGCAACTTGCAATATGTTAAGGCAGGAATTTTGGATACCCCAAATAAGACAACTTGTTAGAAAGATGTTAAAAAATTGTGTAATCTGTAAGAAATATCATTGTAAGGCCTATGA
>JABUQX010070500.1:0-10000 GCA_015478945.1 Trachelipus rathkii | reverse complement strand
GAGAAAGAGAGAGACTTGGATTTTCTTTTGATGCTTAGATTTTGAAAATTTGGTAAAGAGAGAGAGAGAGAGACTTGGATTTTCTTATGATGTTTCTTTGATTTCTGAATATATGTGAGAGAGATTTAATTATTATTATTGAGGCTTAAATTTAAAAAAAAATATTTTGAGGGGTAATATAAGCTGTTTGAATATGATTATTATTATCATTATTTTTTATTTATTATTGTTTATTATTATTATTATTTTTATTATTATTATTATTATTATTATTATTATTATTATTATTATTATTATTATTATTATTATTATTATTATTATTATTATTATTATTATTATTATTGAGTTGAGATCGGAAAAAAAATTGCCTAATTTTCGCTTTATATGTGTCTGATCTCGAAACTATTTGGTTTCCACTAATGTTTCAAGTAAAAGTTTTTTATTTGACCTCTTCTAGAAAATAACTATAAGTAAAATTTTTGTAAGCTTTAGTTTTTTGAGTTAATTTTTAAAAAATGTGTCAAAATTTTATAATTTTTCAAATTTTATGCACCATTGGGTACATTTTTATTAATATTTTTTTTTCTATAGCGAATTTCAAAAATCGCCTGCTACACTTTTTTATAACATATTTATCTATATGTCATAAAATTCAGCTGAATAGACCAATTTGTTCTGCAGAGGAGTTCGAAAAAGATGTATTTCCAAAATATGACCATACCCAGAGAAACCATTTATGTTGAAAATAAAATATATGGCAAAAATTTTATGGTAATAGGTATGAGTTTAAAATTGTAATGTATATTTGGAAACATATACGAACAGTAAAAACATTTGCTAAATTTGAAGACTGTAGCTATAGTAGTGTAAAAAACAGTTACACGATTTTGAAAATTTAAAATTCGATTTTCTCTTTATTTTAATTTTTTTACATATTTTTTGCGAGTTCGAGGCTCTATATCTTGAAAAAAACTTACTCCAGATATATTTGATCTAAATAAATATTATTTGTTTTCACCTCGTCTAAATAAAAGCTACAAGTAAAAAATCTTGTGGTGATGGTAGATTTTGAAATATTTTGAAAAATGTGTCCAATTTTGAAAAAATTCCAATTTTCGTATAATTTTCAAAATTCTCTTTGGTATCTTTCTAAAAAAAATTTTAAAAATCGCCTGCTACACTTTTTTCTAGATAGATTTATTTACATTATATTCAAATTTCAGAGCAATCGGGCATGGGGTATGGAAGGAGTTTCGAAATATGGGTATGACATACCCAGGTGCCCAAATTTTGGGTATACAGAAAAATGCCCTAAATAAAAGTTGCGTAACTTGCGGAAATATATATATCCTGAAAATTTTATAAAAATCGGGTAAATAATAATAAAATAAGAGAGAATTTTTATTTCTTTGCCCAAAAATCAAACCCAGCCCTTAACATTATTCATCCCTTCCTTTTTATGAATCAAAATCAAAATAAATATTACAATTTTTGTTACTGACTCTGGCTAAACCATTTTAAAATTAGCTGGCTTTGACTCAGGCTAGAGCTCCATCCATTATTTTCTATACGTTAATTAGATACTTCAATTTTCTATAAAATTTTCCAAGCAGTCAAGTCTCTGTTTGAATTTTCTTTGCTGTAAGGTGGTAAGAATATTTTAATAATTCTCGGAGGATTTCAATTTTCTCACATTGACTGTTGGGGAGAGACTTCAGGTGCACTTCACATTTCGACCTTGATGCTTTAAAAAAAATAATAATTTTGGGACACATGCTACTTTTGCTATTTGTCTCACCTAGTTTAAAAGCTTTACTGCAAGAGTATCGTAAAGTGTAAGTAAAGAATAAATTGTTGATTTCAAACTTTTATTCATGCATTTAAGCCTTTAAGTTTTTGTTAATTAGCTATTACTTATTTACAAAAACTTTAATAAAATACCTAATGCAAAAAATATAGATTTTTCGGTGTTGCTGCCAGAGGTACAAAGATGGCCAACTTGAAAAAATTTGTGGACTATAAATTTTGGCATTCCACTGAAATACCACAATTTTTTTGGTACTCCTCTAATTGCGGAATGATATAGGCATTCCGCTAACTGCAATTCCGCAACATTTTTCAAATTATCGCAATCGAAATTACATAATTTATTTTGGTATTCCGCAATTGCGGAATTGCGTTCTTAAATTGCGGAACGCCCACCTCTGATTTTTTTATATATATATATATATATGTGGCGGAGAGGAAGTACGCTGGGCTCAACAAGTGTACCCGACTGGGAGGTACCTCTCTCCGCTCTTTCTTGAAGATAAAAAGTCGATGAATAGAAGAGTACGAAAGTCAATTTATAGGAGATTTCACAGATGTTAGGTTTGTGATGTTCGAAGATAATGGTTGGGGTATTCTAGTCAGCACAGCAACCACCTGACATCATCAGAGGTAATACGGAGCAGGTTAGGCTATCTCCGTAACGGAGGAAATTTGTCATTTAGGACTCCGTTGGCCTGCTGACTTGTATGACTATCTGAGAGGATTGTGATCTTTAATTAACAAATTGTTCTATATAAATCTTGCCCTGATGTTCAGTTTGAAGATCAGTTGTAAGTATATTATTTACTATACTTAATCAAGTTGTTACTGCACAGGTTTTGACTGGATATTAAACCAAGGTGTCACTGCACAGGTTTTGACTGAATATTATAGTTGAAGATTAAATCTAATTATATTTTCATAGCTCATAGAATAGAATGAGATAAATAAACAAAAGTAAACAATCAAGGATTTGACACACCAAAAAAAAGTTCTATCTTTAATTAGGTTTATAAGAATTATCAGTATTATATTGGTGGAAGAAGGAAGGTTTTACCAACTCAATTATCCACTATATAAAATATTTTAAGAGTTTAACTAAGTAAGTACAAATGAATAAGTATGGACTGCCAACAAAAACAATCCAATAACCAATTCACAGAACAAAGAATAAATAAGAAAGTGATATATATCACAAATATTGATTATTTATTCCTAAAATTTCAGATTCGAGAGTGGAAACAAAAGTAGTTTCCAAATATTGCTCATGTATGAAGTTAAGGTAAGTATTAGGAAATCGGAGGCTGGATCAACAATATAATGACTTAGCTTTTGAATTTATGACTAATAGTTGTCCTTGAGTTTGAATTGAATTTCAGAGATGACTCCCAGGTATTAGAAAACTGGTATTGGAAGCCTGTTTTTAGAACCTGGTACTAGAAGCCTGGTATTGGAATAACAGTGTGTTTTTTTAAAAAAAGCTTTTACCTATTCTTTATTGTATATTATATTATCATATCACATTTACATTTCAAAATTATACATTCATTTGCTTAAACTCACCCTATTTTCTAAAAGGGCTTGTTTTATTCCTTGACCCAATGTTATCTTGAGTGTTCTTTTATAATTTAGTAGACTGTAAAAGTTTAAGTTAAATTTACCATCATTATTTATTAATCCATATTATTTATATAGATTAAATCATAAAAGTTAACATTCATTATAATAATATGCAGACTGACCTTAATTGCAGTTGCAATCCTCACATAAGGTCTTCAAGAACAGAATGATAACAGAAAGTGAGTCACAATATTAATTATTCCAATACTTCTGTGACTTAAAAATTCCTCAGAACATGTATTAAAATATATAACAATACTAAAACAGAAAGGAAACAATATTATAATATATGCAAAGTCCACAAGGTTTTTCCAATAAATGAAGCCATAATACTTAAAACTAAACACCACATGGGGAGATTATAAACCACATGGTGTATTATCCATTACTGAGAATGGTTTCTGCTATTTTTAATCTTCCTAACATAAATACATAAAACACGAACAATATCCCCCTTATATCCTCCCCCACTAAGTCTAAACCCCCCACCTCCATTTTCCACGTCGTTCAGAGAAAGACGGGAGTGTCGAGGCAAAGAGTGTAGTACAGACCCGTAGAGAAGGATACTCAGGACTCTCTTAATATTATATACAATACAAAATCCAATGCGTATCAAAACAATATATTTACAATTATGGTTTACAATATTGGAGCGTTGTTCAAAGAAGAAAGATCAGCAAAGGACTTCTTTTCATCCTCAAACTCTTGAGCCCACAATATTGAAGTCATCTGCCGTTGATTCTCATTCATATCTTTCCACCTGATCCGTTCCATTGCCCATCTCAAACTTGTACGCAGTACAAGTTTGATCTGGGGATCCAGCGCGGTTTCAGGATTACCGACAGATACAGTAGCCGAGTTACCTGAAGCAGTTGAAGTATAACCAGGTAAATTTGAGAAAGCAGTTGATGGATAATTAGGTAAAGTAGACGAGTTACATGAAGCAATTGAACCGTAACTACAGGAAGGTTGATACAAAGGATTACATTCAGATTGGGAATTATTAAAATAAGATGAGTTACATGAGGCAGTTGAAGCGTAACTACAGGAAGGTTGAGGTTCCTGTACAGGATAATTCTGTGTATGATAATTTGAATCGGGGAAATAAGTTGATGGTACTGACGACGAAAAAGCAACTTGACGATTTCCAGACTGCGGGTATTCGGGAATATAGTTAGTAGCAACATTTCTAGGAGGGAAAGGTAATAAATGATTTTGATCCATTCTACCAGTTCCTTTATTATGACTGGAAACCATAGGACGTGTTCGTCTTTTCTCATTTGCCTTTGATTTACTTGGTAGAGGTTTGTAAGGTTCATACCTCACAGCAATTTTATTTATTTTAAATAGATGGCCAACCTTTTCCATGAAGTTTACTAGAAATAGACGATTTGGGTGCAACCCGTCCAACAACAGAGGAGAGTTCAATATCAGTATTTCCTTATTTAGATATTTAGCATGAGGGGTGATTTGAGTATCTTCATTATTTTTCCCAAGTTTACCATGATAAAAGTCCAGAATATCAGTTCCGCGGATAAGATTTTTATCTGTCCATGTATATTGGGATTCCCTTAAGGACTCAAACAGTTTAAAACTGTGGATGGCGTGATTTCTCATATTTTCAGGAGACAGTTCAGGATCGTCCAAAGTATATTTGCTATACTTGCCCCCCCAATCACGAATAATACGCTTTTTATTAAAAGCGTGCATATCCTGAATAGGCGGGATAAAGAGGTAAACTTTGGCCTGAGGATTGATCTTTTTAGTTATTTCTGTGATCTTTTCCATTGTGTCAGGTATTTTTTTCAAAGATACATCCGTCACTGGCTCAAACACCGTGGCTACATCATGGTCAACGTTCTTTAACTCCCTCCTTTGCCAGGCGGTGGTCGTTAGAGCCCATATTATTATGTTTTTGACATCCGGAGTCATTAAAGTTTGGACTCGGGATATGCAAGACGAGATTTTACGCCCAGCGGCATAGTCAGCCTGCACGGCTACTCCATGTTGATTTCGGAGGTATTTCTTTTGGTTCCGAAATAAAGAGACTTCAGAGGATCCTATGGCCAAAAGCAAAGGCATTTTTTTGAAAAAGGTTTTGAAAAATCAATTCAAGGAAGTTATTCAATCAATTCTGAAAAGCATCAATATATATGTTAATACATAAGCCACCACAAAATTTCCAATCCTACATAAAATACATGAACTAATATTTCCTACGCTAAGATAATATTTTTATTAAATGATAACTGTCAAGTGAAGCGAAAAAATGAAATAGAGTAAAACTAAATCATTTTAACCTTCTACATTTCTCAATTGTACTATTTGATTGGGAAAATCAGAAGTAACGTATTATTGAGAAACTGACGAGTTAAAAAAAAACAAATTAAAATTTTATAAAATTTGCTTGTAAAATAAATTAAAGGTAAATTAAAGGTATTAATCTAAACTTTCCATAGTCAGAATTATCAGCTTGGAAAATTACCATAATTGTTCATCGAAACCACCGGCATACCTCATTAATAAAGACCTTTTTTGATTAGGATAATGGTATACTTCATTTCGGAAATACAAACAATCTAGGAAGTCTTTTTCCTGATTATTTGTATTTCCTCATATACTCCTCAATTACTTATCCATTGTGTCCTACGATTGCGAAGAGGGAAAATCTACTCATCCAGCCTGGATTGATCATTAGAACCTCCCATATCTCCTTCAGGAACCAGGAATATCTGTAATATAAGTTTTAAAGCTCTCCCACTCCACAACCTGTCATGAACATGACAAGCTCGTTGGAGCCGGAGAACTAGTAGATATATATGTACAATAGGTACATATATATATACAGTTCACAAAATTTATATATATATTTATATATATATATATAAATTTATATATATATATATATAAGTTCTTTGAGGTACGCGGTTTTCGATGAATATCTCCACAATTACTAGAGGAATTAAAACCATACAGTATATATGTATGCTGTATATATATTTAACCATTGTTGGTTAAATAAAGTAGGGGAATCAATTTACACAAGACTTTTCAGATCTGTAGTTGAGTAATATAATCTTTAGTCTGCCATCATACATAATTCAGACACACAAAGATCAGTTACACAAGAATCGTTTATACTAGGAGGGTTTTTTTTTCAAGCACACTAGAAAGCATACATTCAAACAACTTCAATAGATGAAGAGGTTTTTTAGAACAATAGTTCAGAAGTAAGTTTGCTTAAGAGATTAATAAAGATAGGAATAAGATTTTTTTTTTCCAACTTATCTGGTTAAAGTTTTTTCAAGATAAGTTATTTGGCTAAGTATTTTATATTAATTTTTCAGTCAGTAGATAAACAACAGAACTTTAAGTAAATTGAATTGCAAAAAATTTTTAAATAGATGAAGCAAAGCTAACTTTATTCTCTGTGCTTATTTACTTCACCTCAGTTAAAAATCATATGTCAATTTATAACTCAGAGAAGAAATTATAAAAGACTGGTTCGTCTCCGGTGGCGTATATACTCCAGTGGAGTCGACATAACATTTGGGAATTCGGGAACCGGCCCTCTACTCCTAGTGCTGGGAAGAACAGGCAATTGCATTTCCTCCAAGATTTCATTATCTATATGGACCAAAGTCAAATTACTATTATCCAATTGGACGTTAGCGGGATCACCAATCACCTCTCCCACTATTTGAAAAGGGACAACTCTAGTTTCCGAGACAGGTGAAGAAACCATTTCAGCCGACGGGGATATATTTAAAGAATTACTATTTGGCGGGCTGAAACCATAAAACTCAGTCTTTTGAGAGCTGGAAGAACTATCCAGGCTAAAAAGGTTTGATCCATAGTCCGGCAAATCACCCACGACATTTCTCTCCGACAGATCGTTAAGATCCTCGGAAGAGACGGAAGGGGAATAGTTAGGTCGATCCAGAAAAAAGGAAGGTGGATCCGTTAGATTCAACCTAGATGTTTCCAGATTAATACTTTCCAACTGCTGTGTTTGGGAAACTATAAGACCTTCATTATTATTAGTTAATCTTACAGGAGAAAGGATAGAAGAATAGTTAAATCTAATAGGGTATTCATGTGAATACATATCAAAATAATCTAAAACAGGGGTAAGTATTTCTTCGTGGTTGACCTCCAGGGCACCACCAGGTTTATTAGGAGAACTAGTATGAATATTTATTAAATCTATCTCGGATAAACTAGAATCGGAATCCATCTCAGGTAAACTATAATTGGTAGAATTTGATTCGTCCGAAGAATGGATAGGGGAAATAGGAACTACGAGAGGAGGGAGCAAAAATTTAACCTCTTTGTGACCTGGAGATTTTAAGGACTTTGAAGACAACAAAGGAACTGACTCCTCCATACTACTGTTAAGGTTTTCCTTTTTATCCCAAGAAGTGGGCTCTATTACAGGAATTAAATTTGGCAGTTGAATATAGTCACTTACAGAGATAGGATTAAAAGTTAAGAATCCCTCAAAATCAGCTTCCCCCTCCAGGGATTCATCGCAACTAGTGAACAATAAGGGGTCCGCGATGGCCTCTGACTCATAGGAATTAGCTGAATCAGTCTCAGACTCAAGATCGCTGGATTCAGGAGGATTTTCATCATCCGCATCCAACAAACTTTCCTCGTCTGAGAAAAATGCATCACTAATTTCTTTATTTCGAGTCAGGTATTTACGTAGATAAACAGGAATCTCAATCCATTCCCTTAAGTGGGAAAAATGGACTTTTTGAGTTTTACTGGGGGGATTAGTTTTTCTTTGTATGACATATGCCACTTTATTCGGGTTCACGTCTACAACAGTAAATGGTCCCTCCCACCTATGATGAAATTTAAGAGCAGTACTTGGTCCAGTTCGTATTACTTTACGAGCTACCTTTTGACCAACCTTGAAGGGTTTAAAGTTGACACTGCCCTCTTTCCAATATTGTGGAAAAGTATGCACTGGAGTATGGGATTTTTGTAATAAATAATCAGAAGGGGACATATCTAAGGCACTATGATAAGTATTATTATAGATTAATATGGAGGAAGACAATTCTTCATCCCAAGTGGCAGGTTGTTCTAGAACTAAACATTTCAGTAGTTGAATTAAACTCCGGTTAAAACGTTCAGAGACACCGTTACTCGAGGGATGAAGTGGAGATATTCTCACATGTTTAATATTGTGTTTTTGTAACACCTGTTGGAATATCTGGGAAGTAAATTCAGTTCCATTATCAGTTAATATACGATTTGGAACTTTAGGAAGGAAAGGGAGAACTTGGTGCTCCAGTTTCCTGGATACGGTCAAGCTGGACTTGTCGGCAATGGGAACTACAGACACCCATTTAGAATAATGATCAATAAAGATCATACAGTATTTATTTCCCTTAAAAGTTTTTGGAAATTGAATCAAATCCATGGCACATAAATCAAAGGGATAACTGGCCAAGATTTTTAACATGGGTGGAGTTATATTGGAAGAAAAGTTTTTCTGCATCTGGCAAACAGGGCAACACCGCACTACATCGGAAATTACCTGGTTAACCCTAGGATGCCAGAAATGCTTGTATACCAACTGAAGCAGCTTGTTCCGACCTATATGGGCACAGGACACATGGAGACCCCAGAACTATGTGCATTAGTAGGTCCAAAGAAATCGCATATAACAAATTCCCGGACGTAGTTCTGTAATACAAGATGTCATTTTCCAAGACCATTTTTTTAGAATGACTTTTGTATGGTTTAGGAACTTGTTGCCAATTTATATTGTTGTCATTTTTTTTAAAGCCCTTCAATAAATATCGAAGGGTACGATCATTATTTTGATCGTGGATAACATCAGTATCGTTAATATTTGTACTGACTACCGACACATTTTTCACCTGTATAGTAGAGGATGTCAATTTGGACTGGGTACAAGTTGATATGCCATCGGCCACCACAGTCAATTTTTTTCCCTGAAGATGAATCAATTGTTTTCGGGACATGTCAGGTAACAGGTGATTATCCCTAAGAGCACAAGTACCCAGTATCAATGGGTTATCTACCATGTATTCCTGGGGAACTATGAAAAACGCCGAAGGATGAGTTACAAAACCCATATTAAACCTCAGGATTATATTTACATAATGAACGATAGGGATTCGTTCTTTATTTCCGAACCCACTAATGGCCTTTACTCCTATGTCTTCGGAAGCCAAAAGCTCTTTTGAGTTCCCCAGGAAAGGAACAATCTCGGAGCTTATTAAATTTACGCCAGCCCCACTGTCTACAAGGCAATCGTAAATGGGAGCATCATGATCATCCAACTTGACACAGACGATCAAAGGTTCGATATCCGCCTGACACAAGTTAATGGCAACGACCATGTCTTCTCCAGCATAGGAATAAGGTTTATACGAAAATTTACTCTTCGGGGTTATCCCATAAAAGTTGATATAAGGATCATCCGGTTTCTTTACAGAGTCATTATCAAGGTCCTTTTCCACAGATTGACTCATCTCTGTGGGGACTAGTCGTTTAACTGACTTTCGGGACGAGTTTCAGCAAACCCTCC
>JABUQX010070499.1:67500-70538 GCA_015478945.1 Trachelipus rathkii | reverse complement strand
CTCTCCTCCATTCCCTTGGAACTATACCCTCCATAAACGCTTTGCTATACAACTTCCAAATCCATTCAATCACCATCTCGCCTATATTCTTGATCATTTCACCAGTAATTCCATCTATGCCTGCGGTTTTACCATTTTTCATCTTTCTCACTTTACCCATTACCTCCTCCTTACTAATTAGTAATTACCTCATCCCCAAAATACTTATTTTTTCTTGCACCATCAAACCCACACACATTCACTATCACCTCTTCATTACTGCCAATGTTATGTAGATTTTAGAAGTGTTCCCTCCAGACTCTCCTCACATCCATTTCATCAGTTACGAAAGCACCATCCCTATTCGTTTTTCTATGCAGATTACCCTTATTCTCATTCTTAAACTTTCGTAGATTTTAGAAGTGTTCCCTCAAGACTCTCCTCACATCCATTTCATCAGTTACGAAAGCAATATCCCTATTCGTTTTTCTATGCAGATTACCCTTATTATCATTCTTAAACTTTCGTGCTACCTTACAAAAGAGCTTCCTATTCCCTTGTAAGTCCCCATTCATCCTTCTTCCAAACTGTCTATTTACCTTTTTTTCTCCTACGAATGCATGTTTTAGTATTTCTTTTTTCCTCCTTATACAATTCCAAACATCTTCTTTTGAGATCTCATCGTTGGCTTTTAGTACGTTTAACCACGCTTCTTTTTTACTTTTAACCGCTTCCATCACCTCTTCATTCCACCACTCACTGTTCAGTTTCAACTTTCAACTTCGTCCCATTCAACTGATTTATTTGCAAGCTCTCTTAAATACTTATCGTTCTTACCTTGTTCCCCTAACTTCTCACTCTTAATTCTACCCACATCCTTTCTTATCACCTTCCTCTCCATCCAAGCCATCACTAACTTAATTTTACATTAAACAACATAATGATCCGATAATCCTATCCCTAACCCTTTCACTGATTTAACATTCATGACTTACTTCAACATCTCCTTCACCAACACGAAATTAATTATACTTTTCACTTCGATATCATCTCAACCTACACCAGCTGAGGTATACCTATGAATATTCCTGTGTTTGAGAAAGTACTACTTGCACACATAAATCTCTCCTCATAGAATTCAATCACCTTCCTACCATTTTCATTTTCTCCCTTCATCCCAAAGCCACCTGCAATACCATCCTTTTTTGATCACCCATCCAACCATTTAGATCACCCAACACAATCAATCTGAAGTTCCTACTCACCCCATCCAAAACATCATTCAGATTATTCCACAAAATAGCACATTCATCAGCATCACCCTCAGATAGACCATATGTCACACTACACATGCCTTGTTGACCTTTTCAAACTTAAATTTAACCATTAGGATTCTAGTACTCACGCAAACAAAATCCACCGGGGCTCTATACTACAGGTCACTCATCAGAACCGCAACTCCTTCTCTCCCCCTGTCAATCCTTTCCACTCCAACACACACACACACATTTCACACTGTACCACTCATCTTCATCGCTTCCTTTTACTTTTGTTTCAGTCACAGCGAGCAAATAAAATTTACCCATTCTAGAATACATCCATCACCTCTCTCCTTCTTCTCTTCATTTATTATTCTGACATTCTATATACCCCCCATACGATTCAATACATTTTCGTCGAAAGATAGAAGGTGGCTTTTATATGTATGTATATATATATATATATATATTATAATATATATATATAATATATATATATATATATATATATATATATATATATATATATATATATATATATATATAATATAATATATATATATATATATATATATATATATTTAGACCATAATTATACAATTAGCCGTATCGAAACTATAACTGTATATATTTAATTGTAAATTCATTTTCCATAATGCATTATTTTCATAAATGTTTTAGCAATAAATAATAAATATTACAAGCTCGTAAGTTAGTGGATGCAATTTGTCGATATTAATTCTTATTATTATTATTATTATTATTATTATTATTATTAATAATAATAATAATAATAATAATAATAATAATAATAATAATAATAATAATAATAATAATAATAATAATAATAATAATAATAATAGTAATAATAATATTATGTGATATTGTACTTGTAATGCAATTAATATTACTATCATAAATGAAGAGGCATCATTATTGTTGCTACTTAAAATATATTTTTTGTCAGTAACAATTATGAAATTTAAGAAAGGCAGATATTATATTCGGGCCTAAAAGGACATGACACAGTGTTGCAATTAGGACCCCTATTTCAGATACTAGCGTATTTGCCTAGTGTTTTATATATAGTTTATTGGTATATTTAAATTGTATAAATATTGAACTATATATAATATAAAATTGTATGTGCATCTATGTTATTAAATATTTAAATTGTAATTTCTCTATTCTGAATAAAAATTGAATGAATTTTATTACTGATTATAATTGTATCCGTACATTATAGAAAATGAATTTATTTATTTTTTTTTTTAAGTTTACATCTCAAGGGCATAGCCCTATTTTAGGAGGGGAACTTCTCTAGGTAATTTTTACCTAAGATCCGGAATAGGGATCGAACCCGGGCCTTGCCATTCGACTCTGTCGCTCTACCGTTTGAGCTACGATATCGGCTTTTGCCTCCTGGTCTGGTTGCAGCACCTGTCTAGTCTTGGGTTAAAGTTAAGGTTTCCAATTTAGATTAAGTTTATATTTTAATTGGTAATAAAACCCTGTACTAAATAATTAATAATAATTGAAAACCAGTCAGCAAGTGTTTTTTTCAGACTGTGTGAAGCGTTAATTAAAAATAATTTCGAAAGTCGGAGGACATTCTGCTTTAAGTTTCCTTCTATATACAGTTCGGACAAATATGATAAAATTATCTTTCTTCCATCATTGCTGTCATTAGTCTTGTCCTGATTCGTCACATGGCGACATCTTTCACAATCAGATGAACTCACAGGCAAGATTATAGAAACCTGCAGTAGTTGTGTAAGTTAGGGTCAAGTCTCTTCTGAT
>JABUQX010070499.1:57500-60000 GCA_015478945.1 Trachelipus rathkii | reverse complement strand
AGTATCTCAAACGGGACGGGTTTATATATATTTCATTTCGACTCTTATGCTGAAAAATTTTGCTCGAGCGCAAATATTAGCATAAAGTACGAACATAATTAAAATTTTTACAAAGTTTTAATGGAGTGCTTACATAATATAATATAATTATATATATATTATATATATTTATATATATATATATATATATATATATATCTATATATATTTTTTTTACATTTTTAATTATATATATATATAATATAAAAGAGATATATGATAGGCACCTCATGGCTTAAAACCTAAAAACACTTAAACATCCCGCTATCCGCATCCGCAAACCGCGAAAGTGATTTTAACTATCCGCATCCTATCCGCATCCGCGGATAGTAAAAAATCACCAATCAGACTACACCTCATATATATATATATATATATATCTATATATATATAGTATATATAATATATATAATATATATATATATAATATATATATTATTATAAAATATATATATATATATATATAATGCAACATGTTATGTTATGCTAGGTTAGGTTAGGTTAGTTTAGGTTAGGTTAGGTTAAGTTACGTTACCTAACCTAACCTAAACCTAACCTAACCTAACTTAACTAACCTAACCTAACCCATAAACCTAACCTAACCTAACCTAACCTAACCAAAATTTCATTATATATATATATATATATATATATATATATATATATAAATATATATATATATATTATTATATATATATATATATATATATATTATATAACGTATGCGAGGTTATCAAAATACGCGAGCTTTTTGAGGTTCTTGAAATACTACCTCGGTAGTTACAGTACATAATCTACAAATATGCCATATACACACACAATATAATAATATATATATATTATATAATATATATATAATATATATAATATATATATATATATATATATATCATTAATATATATATATATAATATATATAATATATAATATATATTTAGCTTCATATATTTATAAGCGTAAATTTTTTCTTATAAACAATCAGTGATTTAAATTTTTACGTTTTCAATTAATAGTTTACAACCGACAAGTGAAACTTCCGGGTTGGTTCATTGTCAATTTGAGCGGTGCCTGGATCCCCTGACTCACCTCTAGTTATGCCAACGAGAACAATGTTTATTATATCATTTGCCATTTATGGTCAACATTGTAAATTCTTTAGTTTAGTTTCAAGAAATGACAAAAAAAAAGGATTTTTCTTTTCTTTTCTATTTTCTTTATTTTGCTACAGAGAGACTAATTATTATAATTGTTTGTTGATATAGAGCGATTGAAACGACATTACATTTAGCTACCCCCTTTTCATGTCATTAGTTTTTTTTTTTAGTTAACACCACCGCTTACTGGCAGAGCCCGGTTCAAGGAGTGTGAGGTGTGTACTCACTTTACGTCGGAGTAAGTCCAGAAAGAGAATAGCTCACATTCTATATTTCTATAGGCCTGTATTACCTGTGCCTAATTTGGAGATGTGAGAAAGGTGTCTGTAACTTCAGCTATGTTTGATACATCATTTATTTAAGATAATAATAATAAATAATAATAATAATAATAATAATAATAATAATAATAATAATAATCAATAATAAATAATAATATAATAATAATAATAATAAAATAATATAATAATAATAATAATTAATAATAATAATAATAATAATAATAATAATAATTAATAATAATAATAAATAATAATAATAATAATAATAATAATAATAATAATAATAATAATAATAATAATAATAATAATAATAATAATAATAATAATAATAATAATAATAATAATAATATGTAACTAATAATTTTCTTTAACTTTTACTTTAAATTCTCTAAAATGTATTGAAATTTGGGTTGCTGTCATCATAGTTATCAACTTTTTTTTTTATATGACCATAACTGCCATCACTACCAGCTTGCACAATATTATAAAAGTCAAATAACCTTTTGGTCGTACCAGTATCATCTAATTTCATTGAAGAATCCTATTTTCCTAAATCAGAGGAACATTCTATCAACACTTTCTAATAACTTTCTGAACAACTTTGTCCTGAGTTCTCAAAATTTTTGAACAATTTATCTCTGAAACTTTTTCTGGAAAGTCAATTAGATCAGCACAATTTGCAAGAGCTTCTTCATTCACCGCAGATTTTTTTTTCTTAGATTTTTTTGAGAAAATGAATTCATGTTGTCTTCTAAATGTTCAAATATTATCCAAGTGGAATACGAAATTTATTCAACTAAAGTAGTTTCAATTCAAAGATGGAGTAGGTTGCCAGGTCTTTCTCCAAACCAGAGCCGTATTAGTTTCTTGTCATTTCTCCAAACAACGCAACCTTCACCACATAAGAACGGTTCCATCTTTGAACGGTGGCTTATATATAATAATAATAATAATAATAATAATAATAATAATAATAATAATAATAATAATAATAATAATAATAATAATAATAATAATAATAATAAT
>JABUQX010070499.1:42500-45000 GCA_015478945.1 Trachelipus rathkii | reverse complement strand
AAACATTCTCAAAACCCCCAAAACGAAAAGAAAATCTCCCCCAAAGATGTATTATATCACATCCCTGCAATACTTGCAATAAAACATATTTAGGTGAAACCATAGATTTTGCAAAGAAGAAAAAAATCAACATACAGATGATAACCTGCACAAGGACAGCATAAATTCAGCTTAACAAGTCATAAAGGCGTAACACATGCCACTTATCAATATCAACATATAAAGATAATCAGAAATTCAATCACACAACCATCGCAAAATCATGGGAATCCTTTTTGCATTTTATAATATACAACTACAATAGCATCCCTGTGAACGTTTAAGATAGATTTTTATATACAAAATGAATATCTGAAAACATTCAAAATATTTCAACAACAACATGAAGAAAATAGCAGACCAACTGAAATACACTTGAACTTGATGAAGATCAAGAAAGAAATCCAGTCCCTTGGCCTGAAGAGGTCTCGCGTGTCGGGACGAAAATAGCTTTCCTTTTTAAAATTTATTTCATTAAAAAAATGTGTCTTTAACAATTGTTTTTAATTGTGTCCATTTAGTAATAAAATGAAAGTGACAGTAAAGATAACCACTTAATAGAAGGCCAGGGTTTCCTTCTCTAAAGTATATTTTATATATATATATATCTATATATATATATATATATACTTATATTATATATATATAATATATAATTATATATATTATATATATATATATATATACTATATATATACTATATATATATAATACTATATATATATATATATATAATATATATATATATATATATATATATATATATATATTAATTCAATTAAATAAATTAATTTTGGAAAAGAGATTTGGGAAAATATTTGATTTTCTTGAAGATATTTTACTTTAAATAAAATTAAATATTAATATTTTAAACAAGTATATTTTATTTCCTTTTTCCGAATCGTTTGATATATCAAATTTCGAATATTTTTATGTTAAAAACTCGAAAAATTATAATTTGGCCTCAATTTTAATTTGGAAATCATAGTAAATACCAAAAAAAAATTTGATTATATTTAGGTATGTTTATATATTTTGCATCAATTTATAACAAAGGAGTAATGGAATTAAAATATATTTTTTTATTTTGTTTGATTTAACCCTCTATTATTTAGTGTAAATTTACAGTTAACCCCGGTAGAAACCCCGGTTTTTCCTGCATTTTTGGCCGGGGCCGGGGGCCGGGGTTGACTAAAAATGGCCGGGGTTGGCCGGGGCCGGGGCCCCACGATTGCACTGGTGGTCCAACGGTACCAGAAACCCTGACACATGATCGCCGGCAAGGACAAGGTTAGGCCCAGGGCCACGACACCAGTGAAAGACAGATTTATACGTCTGTGTGCATTACGAGAGCGCCACACAACGGCACGTCATCTGCATATACAGCTGGCGGAGGTACACGGGCACCAGGGTGAGTGACAATATACTGTGCGTCGACGCCTTGCGGAACATAATTACCGGCCGGAGGCCTGCCATAGATTCACCGGACAACAGCGACACATCCGAAGGGCGCGGACTGGCATTTGCCCGAGAAGCACATCCATTGGACAGTCAACGATTGAGGCAAAGGTGCTTCTTACTTACGAGAAATCATAGAAGTGTCTTCTAGTGCGCCTCGGAACAGGCGTGTAGAGTAATACCGCACGAACCGAGGAGATGGTTCTCGCAATGCAATGTGTTGCAGGTGCCGCCGTTTGGGGTGGGTCGGTTATGGTCTGGGAAGGCATCTCTTTCGGGGCCTACGGAATTGCACATCTCGATGAGGCACTCTCACAGCCCCGCGTAAGATATATACAGGACATCCTCGAACCAATATGTCGTCCCATATGCCCCCTAAATCAGATGACTCTTTCATCTAATTGCATGACATGCTAAGACCACACAAGGCTCAAATGTGTGACGCATTACCTTAGACGTTCAAATTACGGCGTTGGAGGGGCCAGCATATAGTCCGGACCTCAACCCAATCGAACATGTGTGGGATATCCTGAAACGTCGGATCCGACATCTGAAACCCCCTCCAAGGACATCCTCCAGGACCTGCGACAGCATACGTGCGACGAACATTCATGGGGATCCAAATCCACTGTCCAGGGACATGTCACCCAATTCATCGAGAGGCATTTGCCAGGAGCGTTCAGGAAAGTCATCCGTGCCACGAGGGGTCCTTTACTCGGGTATTTGAGACAGACCCACACATCTCCGTGCCGTACGCCGTACGTATCAACATTGTGTGCTTGCAGCCCCGAACCTCCGAGTCCTACTGCGAGACTATTTGGTTGCAACTTGGCTTCACACACACTCTATCAACCTACGGTTCTGGGGAGGAATCAACCATGTTATGGTCATTGTCCAATAAAGTGTCTTCGCGTTTTTCAAACTTTTCTACCCTTCCTTCCCCCAGTACCTTTGTGGTGCGTTAATTTTGAAGAGTATTATATAATAACTTCACTTGAAAAAG
>JABUQX010070499.1:27500-30000 GCA_015478945.1 Trachelipus rathkii | reverse complement strand
TTAATATTATTATCATTATCATTACCTATTTCTCCTAAATGTAAATGGGGTGTTCCTAAAGCTTCCAAAATTTCTAGATGATCCAAAATTTTGAGTACTACTTAATGGTCTTCCAAAACTGTTTGTGGCCCTGAAATTGTTACCAAAATTTCTTTGAGAACCACTGCCGAAATTTTGTGTACCAAAAGCACTAGGACCGCCGAATGTTCTTGCATTAGAAGAAGATCTACCAAAATTGTTAAATGTTCTGGAAATAGGTAAAGGTCTTCCAAATGAACTAGTTCCAAAGGTTCTGGTACTCTGAAGTGGTTTTCCAAAGTTACTACCAAAGCTATTTTGCCTTCTACCTTGACCAAAATTTCGAAATCTTTCTATATCTTCGTCAGAATCATCGAAGTCATTGCTGCGTTGAAATCTTCCAAAGTTCCGACTTGGATTCGAAAAACCCCGGAAGTTTTCTGAAGAAGAAAAGGAAGATCTCTGAAGGAAATTAAACCTTTGGGGGTCTGGAAAGGAACTTGCGAAGGTCACCAAGCAAATGAGAGGCAGGAAACAACGACTCTGAAAATTAGATGGTTTATTATTATTATTATTATTATTATTATTATTATTATTATTATTATTATTATTATTATTATTATTATTATTATTATTATTATTATTATTATTATAATTTATTATTATTATTATTATTATTATTATTATTATTCTATAAACATAGATATCATTATAAAAATTATACGTAGATTTGTCCATTTGTTATTTGCTTAATTACTCTAATAAATTTTTTCTTTCCAAATAATTTAAAAATAATTCAAAATATTGTCATTTCTAACCTTTTCATTAAAACATTAGAATTTCTATATTCTCTTTTTGAGAAACAAGGTTTTGTGCTTGAAACGATTAGCTTAAGCATAAGGTTTTAAGTTTGTATAGGAGTTTGAAATTTTAAAAAACATGTTTAAGAATTAAAAGTCTGACAATGTTTAAATAACATGCTAAAGCTTTAAGAACCATGTCTTATACTTAAAAAATATGTCTTACGCTTATTCGAAGACATTTGTCTACCGTTTGTACAACATGTACCCTTGCATATTTTACTGTTTTTATTATCTTAAATAATCTGAGTAAATGTTACTAAAGTCGTATATTCAAAGAATAAATTATTTTGTGTTTGTTCTTTTCCAGCTATGGGAGTGAATTTCCCTTCGTCATTTAAAGTTTTATATATATATATATATATATATATATATTATATATATGTATATATATATATATATATATATATATATATATATATATGTGTATATATAATATATATATATATTATATATATTATATTATTTATATATGAGTGTATTTCTCTCTATATATATATATATATATATATATATATATATATATATATATATATATATATATATATATATATATATTATATAATATTATATTATATATATGTTTATATATATATATATATATATATAAATATAATATTTTAATTATTATTTTAATATATTATTATTATTATTATTATTATTATTATTATTTATTATTATTATTATTATTAATTATTATTATTATTATTATTATTATTATTATTATTATTATTATTATTATTATTATTATTATTATTATTATTATTATTATTATTATTAGTTGTAGTGTAATAAAGTAGTTACTTAATTAAAATTTAAAGTGAATCACTTTATATATATATATATATAATATATATATATATATATATATATATATATATATATATATATATATATATATATATATATAATATATATATATATATAATATAAATACCAACAAAGCCATATTAATGAGGATACGTATATCACTAAACGAGGAACAATGTTCTAAGCTAAGCTTATTATAACTAATAAAATAAATCCGACTCATCTTCTTCTTTTTATACGAAAATGGCACCCACTTATCGAAAGAAGGCGGCCTAGCCTAGTAACTTCCGAGTCTTCAGTCATGGCCAAATGGCGTTGTTTGAGACGGGCTTTTTATCAGGATGTAAACAACATATTTTTCTAGTTATAGAAGTATGAGAATAAAAATAAAGTATGAAAATAAAAATAAAACTTTGATACCTATATTTTAACTCATTTTTTTTTACTCATATATTACGGGAAGGATATAAATTTTGATGAGTAATGTTGATGAGTTTGTGATAGGTATTTTTATGTCGTAATTTTAATAGGAGTGTTATAAAAATTAGCCTTAGGTAGGCGTATGTATATAAATAGAATAATAAATATAAAATAAATAGTTTTTTAGACTGCAATTATGTATCGTAGTTTCAGCAATCCTGTATGTCTATGGGAACGGAATTTTGAATAACAATGGATATAAATTGCCAATTAAAAAAAAAAAAAAAAAAAAAAAAATAAAAAAAAAAAGTAATAATAAAAAATAAAATTATAAAAAAAAATTCCTTACTTAGACAATACCTTCGCACTTAATTGGCTAGTCGTTGCGTAGT
>JABUQX010070499.1:7500-10000 GCA_015478945.1 Trachelipus rathkii | reverse complement strand
ACCACGCTCCAAAGCTGAATGAAAATTTACAAACTGAAAATATTTTAATATTGAAGTAGAGTTTTGTCGCTTAGTGATACTTTTTCATATATATTAGCAAATATTAATTTTCTTTTATTTATTTATTTATATATATAACTTTTATGTAATTTTTTTAAGCATTATTTATTTAAAATTTTGTTATATTATTCATTATAGTCCAAGCCTTGATAATGGGTAGACGTGTAATTCACCCGAAACTAGTCGGTATAATAAAATGTTTAGATTTGTTTTGGTCATTTTAGCCATTATATATATATATATATATATATATATATATAATATATAATATATATAATAGATTTATAATCTCATAATATAATTACATAGATAGAGTTCCATATATAATAATAATATATTATATATATACATATATATATATATATTATAAAGATATTTAATAATATATTTTTTTTTTATATTTTATATATATATATATATAATATATATATATATATATATATATATATATATATATATATATATATATATATATATTTTATATATATATATATATATATATATATATATATAATAGCGAGTATTACCAAAACGAATTTAAACATTTTAAATAATTTATTAGCCGACTAGTTTCGGGTAAGAATACTTCTTCCCATTTTCAAGGCTTACAATATAATGATAAAATTTCAAACAAAAATATTATATAAAATTAATAATAATTAAAATAATATAAAGTTAGAAATAAATAAAATCATATAGGTAAATTAATATATATGTAGTAAAGAGTTCTTGATTTAAACAAAATCTCACTTCAGTATTAAAAGACTGTTAAAATTTAGATTTTCATTTAAGGTCGGTTTGAGATGCCAAATATACAAGGATTCTAACAACTGAAGATCGGGTTCCTCAGTTTGGGACAATATTCCAAAATTGGTATCTTGTATATGGTGGCCTTCCTGAAGAGAATGAGTATATATAGCTAAATAGAGAGAAAAGATGTATGGCTCTTATTTATAATATATATATATATATATATATATAAAGATATATATATATAGTATATAATATATATATTATATATATATTATATATATATAATAATATATATATATATATATATAATATATATATATATATATGGTAGTCGGTTGGTTAAGCGGATGTGTAGTGGTGATTGTGCTGGAAAGTGACCGGCCGGGACACCGAAGAAAAAGTAATTTGAGTCGGTAAAAAAATGTCTGAATGGAAGGAATGTGAGTTTGGCAGAGGCGAGAAGAAAGGTGCATAATAGAAGTGAATGGCGGGATTTTGTGAGGGGGTATGGTTGTGAACCTTGTGGTAAAAGGATGAATGTCTACATGACGAGAATAACACAATGAGGTCAGTCTCGGTCTTATGAAGCCTTAGGGTAGATTTTTTTTAACTTCCGATGAGCGTCTCACTTAAAAGTATTGGGGGAGGATGGTGGACGGGGGTAGGGCAATTCCTTTCGACTTACCTCGTGTTCTTCTACTTAACTATCCTCTTTCAGTGCATGATGCGGACATTACCTCATATCTGTGGGAAGAGATTGGAGTTAAAAAAAGATATATATATAATATATATATATATATATTATAGATATATATATATATATATATATATATAATATTATATATATATATATATATATATATATATATATATATATATAATATATATATAATATATTATATATATATATAACACTGTACGTCACTAAAATTATTATGTAAATTTGTTGTAAAGTTACGTAGTTCCCTGCTAAAATCGGAGAAAAATATGAGTAATATTAATAATAATTATAAGAATATTTATATTTATTAACCAGAAAACCAATCAAATGTAATGACCACAATTTACCATCATTACATTTGCATAAAACTATAATAGGCTTTGTAATTTTTTTTTAAGTTAATAATAATAATAATAATAATAATAATAATAATAATAATAATAATAATAATAATAATAATAATAATAATAATAATAATAATAATAATAATAATAATAATAATAATAATAATAATATTAAAATAAAAATACTTAAATAATCCATTAACTAATACTTATGTTTAATAGTCAACGGAATATAATAATATAAAAATTAATAAGAAAAATAAAAATTAATAATAATAAAATTAAATATTAATAATAATTATGAAAAAAAAAAAAAAAGAATAATAAATGAATAATAATAATAATAATAATAATTAATTAATAATAATAATAATAATAATAATAATAATATAGTGGTTCTGCTACATAACTAATCAAATAATAATAATAATAATAATAGATAAACTAATAATAAAAATAAAAATAAAAATAAAAATAATAATAATAATAATAATAATAATAATAAAAATAAAAATAATAATAATAATAATAATAATAATAATAATAATAATAATAATAATAATAATAATAATAATAATAATAATAATAATAATAATAATAATAATAATAATAATAATAATAA
>JABUQX010070498.1:0-15939 GCA_015478945.1 Trachelipus rathkii | reverse complement strand
ATATATATATTACCAAAATCACAATGTACCATATATTTATTTATATTTTTATTAATATGGTCACAGATTAACTATAATCAATAATATTCAATCATTCAACATAAAATGATGAACTGCTGATAGGCAAGTTACGAAATCAAAGTACAACAAAATTACTATGAAGAATATATTTTATTACATTACTATACTTTATAATTATATGATTACATCAATATGTACACGGTCGATACCTATAATCACTATAACTCATAATCATAATAAGAGGTTTAATCTAATATAATATATCTAAGATAAATAATAAAATCTTATAATAATATCAGAATTACTAAAAGTGTAATTATGATAAATTCATAGAAATAGTAGACATACTATATATGCACAAAGTATACCTATCTACAAAGAACAGGTAGAGAAATATATATATAATATATTAATAATTATATATATAATATATAATAGTATATTATATATATAAATATAATATAATATAGAATTATATAATATCAATATATATATATAATAATATATATTATATAAATATATATATATATATATAATATATTATAAATATTAGATTACCGAACGCAGTCCGCAGAACCTCGATTTTGTTTTGAAGTCCGTTCCGCGGAACTTTCTTACTTTTCAATGTCTTTTCTAGATAATTCAGTAAATGATTAGTCATTTACCAGTTATGATTGCATAAAAAATAATATAAAATTGATATATGTAAACAAATATCATGAAAAAACCGCCCCATCGATTGGTCTCCAATAGTTGTGTACGCGTACCCCGGGGGGTACGCAAAGTAATACTTTACGCCAAGAAGTAGCCTCACGATCACTTCCGAGTGTATGATCTTTACAAATGATGTTTGATATATATAATATATGTATAATAATATATATATATAATAATAAATAAATAAATATATTATTTATAATATATACATTATATATATATATATATATATATATTATATATATAAAATATATACATTATATTATATATAGATTAATAAATAATATTATATATATTATAATATATATTATAAATAATTATAATATATAATATAATTATATATATATATATAATATATATATATAAATATATTATATATAATAATATAATAAATCTCCGGGCATATGCTTTCCACCCTTAATAAATTTAACCTTTTCTATTGGGAATGTAGGCTAGTTTTGGTTATTAGTTCAACGCTTAACTCGGGATGTTCACAGGGTATAAATGTATAACACCGTATGTAACTATAGTGTGATAGGGAATTTAAATTCATCATAAAGAAAAAAAAAATATGATGATTTATTAATCAACAACCAAATTCTACAAATTAACAATGAAAGCAAGAAAAGGCCCTATTAATGGTTAGTACCCCTTGAGCGTCAACTTCCTCCAAACATTCGCATTGATGAAAATATGATCTGAGATTGGTTCCGCGGATAGTGGTCAAGCCGTCTTGCAAGCTCCATGAGCAGTTACGGCTCGAACATCCCTAACCCAACAATCCCAAATATGTATCAATGGATTCATGTCCGTGCTTCTCGCAAAGGCCAGGAGTCTGATCCCTACTGTTGTAGGTACTTGTTGCGACCTGTCGGTGCTGTGTGAGTTTCATGGGAGTAACAAAAAAGGACGCGAAAGGCAAACTATATACTCTGAGGAGGTCTTTCACGTATACTTTAAACCGTAGCTTCCTCTGCTCGTATATGCAATGCCAGTTGCGAGACCAAACAAAGTCTGCCCTCACCATCACCAGAGTCACCTCCAAAAGACCTTGGTAATATTGCAACAGAAATATCACCGCATGTCTCCAAAGTTCGCTACGTCATCTTCCCATAGTGAACCGTCTACTACTGTGAGGTCCATCTCCAAATACGCAATTGTGAAAATTGACAACGCAACCTTTGTGCCCTATCAGAAGAGAGGCCGTTGAGAACCTCTGTATACGCTCTCACGTCATTCTGTCGTCTTCTCACTGTACGTCGAAAGGACATTGTCAGGACCTCAAAACCTGTGTTGTAGCTTACTCCTTTTGTTTGAATGATCACTAAAAGCACCGACAACGGAGGAACTGTCATTTCTCTCGGACATCGCCCTTCGGGCGACCCTGACCAAGTCCTACGGGGTTGTTGATAGTCTCTCGGTAGACCGACTGGAAGATTCGACTGACGTGCGATTTGTAAACCCCGGTGCCTTGGAGCCACTTTCCTCTAAATGTCCTTTGCTTCCGGACCCTGTGTTAATAAACTCCCTTATGCCACGCATTTCGCTATCTCTGAGCAAGAATGGTGCTCCTCTTCGCTCTTTATCGGACAGATTGTGACTAGGTGTACTACTCTATTTTTCTACCTAATGCTGGCCACGGGACTTCTACCTAGTTCTTACTCTGAGAGCGTTATTTGGTTTTCTGCCCCGTTCCTAGCTTCAGGTTGGTGAATAGTGGACCAGTTGCTCTTTTTGCCTCCATGCCTAGTATCTGCTATATCGGAAAACAAAAAATTAATATACAGTGTTAACTTTTCAGGGGGTTTGAGTTTTTCGTCACAGGTATATTTGGTGTTGGTTGGTCGTTTTAATTATCGCATTTACTGTTGCCCACACACACGTCTTCGTCTCCTATTAATGTACTTTCGAGGGATTAGCTTAACATACTTGGTTATAGTTATTAATTACTTCCGGGTAATTTGAGATGTTCGGGCTTTTAATATGATACCTCAGAACTCAATAAATTAGCCTCTCACAACAACCCCTACCACTCTAACATTCCATAAAGATTAGTTTTTAACAGAAGTACTTAGTATTATATATATATCAATTTACGGCCGAAAGGTTATGGTATTGGAACTCCAATGAATAGTAGACCAATAAAATTTTATTCCGCCGAAAACCTTCTTAATAGCTTAACTATACTGTCTATATTACTCTCATACTAAAATATTTATAAGTAGTTTTAGAAGATACGTGAGTGTTAATCAAGGAAACCATTCTGAAGGTTAGAAATTAGTCATATATTATATAACTATGCATATTTAATAATTAATTATTAATCTATAGACGGAATATATATGTATATATTAATATATATATAGTATAGTATATATATAAATATATATTTAATATATATATATATATGTATATAATTATAATAATATATAATATTATAATATTAATTTATATTATTATACTATATGATATTATAATTTAATTAATATATATTATAAGTTTAATATATATAATATTTTAATTAATATAATATAATTATATATATATATAATATTTATATACTATATTATATAATTTTTAATATGATTAAATATATTAATTAATTTATATATATATATATTAATATAATATTATATATATATCCATTAGAACTATGGAAAAGACTTGTATATATATATTATATATTAAAATATATTAAATATATATTAATTAATTATATATATATTTATTATATATATAATATAAATATATATATATATTTAATAATATAAATATTATTATATTATATATATATATATAATATGAAAGTTATAATTATTTAATTAGTTAATATATAAATATATCTAATAATATATGATATAATGAAATATATATATACTCTAATATTAATATATATATATTTAATTATAAAATATTATTATATTAATATATATATATATTCATATATAATATTAATATATAACTATATATAGTTTTTAATAATTAAATATAAATATTATTAATAGTGAAAAAATATATTAAATATATAATATTAATATTATATAATAATATTAATAATAATATTATTTAATATATTTAATATTAGACTCATTAACCAAGGTTTGGAAGGACACTTATTATAAGTGGATGATACAATTATATATTAGAGAATTATTATTTTTTTATATATTCGTATTACTTTTTAAGTTCAAAGGTTATACTCTCATAGATCTCAAATAAATAATACACAGTTTTTGTACTAGTAGACCGAGCCTATCTGCTCATTACTATTATTTAGAGCCTAATCCAGAGCGAGGTACGCCAGTGGGATATTTCTTGTTGAAGTGATTTTTTTTTGTTATTTAGTTGAACAGAAATTAATCTAATTTATGGAGAGATAAAAATAAAAAATATCTGAAAAACGATTGCAAATGTTATTTCCTTCTTTTATTAAGAAAATCAGGGTTTGTTTCTAATACCGATAGTAGGGATGATGATACTGTATGAATTTTTAATTTATTTTTTTTATTTGTTTATTTTAAGAAATCAATAATTATTACATTTTTGAGTCTTTTTATATTTTAAAATATTATATGTATGTATTTTATTAAGAATTAAATTAAGTTTTGAGTGATATTATACGAGATAATATACACACTAATATTAGATCTTAGCGCTAATGTAATAAGTATTATAATTTTAGATAAATTTAAATTTATACTAATTCTCTTTTTTATTTGCTTTAATATAATAATGAGCTTGTCTAGAGTTGGATAGAAAGATGCAGCTAGATGTTTTTTATAAGGCCTTTAAATAATTAATAAGACTGAGTGGGAAATATTTACTTGATTCTATGAGTATTTAATTAGTTTAATTTTATTTTATTCTTATTGATGAAATTAGCATCGCAATGAATTTTAGACAATTGAACTATCATTGTGTAGTGTCTCTGAGAATAGAAAATTTAAATAACAATTAAAATAATAAAAAAGATATCTGACAAATTGAATTTTTATTATCTTAATTTATATAAAAATACATATAGAGATATAGCGTAAGCTAGAGAATAAAAAAATTTATGAAAAACAGATTGAAAATATTGACTGGTCCTGAAACAAATTATTGGGAATCATCAATATTAATATTTTTTATGATTGGCGCAAACCACTTTCACTCGTTTAGTACATCTTGAGACATTTACTGGTGTCTGCATTACAAATAGAGTTATAAATAGTAAAGAATATGTGTTACAGTAAAAAATACGTTAAATGGTAACTAAAAAGATACACATAAATTAAAATGTACATAGTTGATATTAATAAATATATCTCAATACTTTAACTTTTTTCATCTCAAATTTAAAATGAAAAACTATCAGTCCTGTTTTTCATGCTTTCTAACACTGTAGTGTTTTATCTACTTTTATCATTTGGTGTTTTACCTCTTTTCAATATAAGTTTAATTTTTGTTAACAGCTTATAAGTATTTAATCATATTACTATATTTATTAAGTATATTTAATACTAAAAATACTCAGAATTATTGATTATTTGAAATTAGGTTAAAGTATAGTTTCTAGTTATCTAATTTAATTTAAATATGATTGAAAATATGTAAATTACTTATTTTGATATTATAAGTTATTACGTATACGTGTAACTAATTTATATACAATATAATTTACGTAACCCTCACATTTTAGTTATTTTAAATTGCAATATAAAATTTGTAATAATAAAATAATATTATTATTTTTATTTAATATATAAAGATCTAGAATAGATTCCTATTAATTATCTTCTTATTATCTTTCAAAGAATATTGAATTAAATGGAATTATAAATGTATAACTTAAATTATAAAAACTACTACCAAAATTATGGGCAAAATGGTAAAAAAAATAATTAGTTACCAATTCTTGGTTTTCATCAGATGTCATGGTTTAAGATAAATACACTTTAGGTATCTCCTTATCCTTCAAATAAAACAAGGCCATAGAAGTTACCTCTATCTACAAAAAGAGGCCATAATCATTATTTTGTAGAGGCAGCGAACGGAAAAAAAAATGCTCTAATTGCGTATGAAGTTAGAAGAGGCGCTTGATGAAGAGATAAGCATATATGGAGAGAGCCCCTCTTGGGAGGAGGAAAGCATATATAGTATAAAGGGGCGCGTACTCATTCCGACATAGATTTGACTTAGATGGGGGAGGAGAATGTTAGAAATGTGGCGAGTCACCGCTGCGCGGTTAAGCGCGCCACAAATTTTGAAGCACCTTACCCCAAAAACGTGAGACGGCGGCTCCACCTGGGTACAAATTGTAAATTAGAAACGGGGAGGAAAACCCCAAAAATTAACAGTTATAAAGCACCGGGGCGGTCAAAGACCTTAAATGCGATCAGTCCAAAGTTGTTGGGGACGGTGGCGATAGATGTATGAAGACTCTCGGTTAGTACCACCGAAAAAAGTTGAGAAAAAAATCGATATTAACTACTTGAATATTAAATATATAATGTAGCAGGATATGAAAAAATGGAAATCCGGGAGCCGGCGGTACCGCCACCAACGAAAAAATGTCTGGGGCTGGTACACCCAGAAAACCCATGCACCTTAGAAAGTACTGACTATAACGTGAAGGGGAGTAGCCCACCCAAGAGGTGGAGCTAATATACTTATAAGACTCAGCAAAGTAAAAGGATAAGATATAGGACTGCTACCATACGGTAGTAGTAAAAGCAGTGAGACATAAGTGGATAGAAGTGAAGAATAAGTAGGATAAATAGGTGGAAGATAACGCGGAATATAAGGCGATAATAATACATAAAGTGACTAGGGTCATACAGGCTCAGATGATTAACGGTGGTTCCAATATATTAGAGGATGCCGGGGAAAAGGGTCCTAAGGGGCCGGACCGGATAATATCCTCAAAAGATTGAAAGTCGGTGCGGCAACTACATGTGGGATCACAAGCGTACTAGGCAAAATAGATATAAGACCAAGAGAGTTAGTACGAAGTTATACTCTAGAATGAATAAGAGAGTTGTGTAGTCAGCATGGATACGTATTGAGAGATTTAACAGAGAGAGAAGAGAACATCGTAATATAATGAGTTGTTCCAAAAGGATACAGAAGATACGATAAAGTAATGATGATGCAATACCAGATTACAAAAGTACGTTAAATTAGAAAAAACCGAGATGTATTGACAAGAATATAATAGATAGATAGTAATATAAGAATAGTATATAGAGCATATAGATATAGTAAGAAGAGTATTAGATATATATATAAGTAAGAGATACGTAGAGAGAGTATAGAGAACTACTGTAAAGAGAATAGAGAGTGCATATAGTCAGTGGGGAATTAGTACATAGTGAATACTCAAGGTAGTGAGTGAGCATAGGTAACATAATAGGATATAGTACAAAAGGATACATAAGGACGCTCAAAGCAGGAAAGTGAGTGTGTTACAAAAGGAGCAAAGGACAATACATATTAATGAGACAGTCGAAGATATAAAGGGGGCAAGGATCATATAAGGACAAATATGTTATAACAGTATGTGGAGCAGATTTAAGGGCACTACACCGCCAGAACACAAGTAACTGGGAGGTGTAAATTGAACGGGGCAGAGGATCGAAAAAGTTCACCAAAAGAAACAGAAAGAAGCATGAAGAGAAAGAAAAGGAAATAGTAGATGAAGATCAGAAGTCGAAAAGTAAGATCAGAGGCGAGGAAGTTATGTATGATATTACCGACACCGAGAGGAAGACCCTTGAGAGAATGAAGAACAGCTTATTTGTTAAACTAGAGAGATAGACGATTCGCATCGCACAGAAGTCAAATGTAGAAAAATGAGAGTCCACGACCCTGTAAGTAATCTATTGTAAGATCATGAGAGAGCCGGACGGAGAGAGGAAACGAACCGATCGAACGATATGAGCAATCGTCATGCGAAAGTATGAGGATGAGAGAGAGGTTCAATCGTGACCAGATGATGATGCTACGACATAGATACTCCACGCCGCCCCTACCCAAAAGCCCGCACAATCAGGGTGGCTGTATTAAATACAAACCTTGCGTTGCGTCTGGAACGCCCATGCGTGCCGCACCAGAGCTCGACGCTTCAAATGCATTCCATTTACAACACTGCAATTCCAACTTTTACGTGTCGTCATCCCATAAGAGATCTAGAGGATAAGTCCCAAGCGAATCACAAAAGCATCAAAGCCCAAGCGCGCTACAACACGTTATATAAAAAGACCCAAACCATACTAATGCCTGCCCAGTCTCAGTGCCACCCATCGGACCCACCAAATGACCCATGGAGCTAACCGAGGGCTAATCGGTTTAAATCGTGAGAAAACTGCCGTACGTCAGCAGGTAAAGCCTCTTCAGTCAACAACACACAAGTCTCCCCTCTACCAATCACTGTCAAGGTACCACGCAATGTTACCATTTGGTCCATCACAACGGCGTAAGCAGCACCCCGACCGGAAATCGTCCCCATCCGCGTAAACCAGACTCCCTATTAAGTATCCCCGAAGGGAGTACCATATGACACGATAATTCTCCCGGGTCAGACATGAGTTGAACCCCGGGGGTTGACCCAACAAGCGGGGGGCCCAGGGGGGCGGCACAACGAGTACCCCCAGCATCAATGAATACAACACGCGAATTCCCCAGGCCACGTGAAAGAAAATCCCTGTTCTATACCAGGTAGCGCACCGGGACGAAGGCTTGGGCCGCCGGCAGCTCCAAACCGTTCACCCGGCAAGGCATGCGCCGCGCGGGAGAACCACGGAACCGATCGGCTAAGATCCACGGGTGCTTGAATCGCACCGCGGTGCGCCCTTCCCAGCTCGCAACGAGGAAGGCCCCACGGCCCTTACTCACCACCGTCCCATACCCATCACACTCGCCGACATTCCGCTCTCGTGAAAGGGAACACAGCATAATCTTTAAGAATATTAAACGACGCTCAAACGGACCCTTTCGGCGCCGCGAAGCCCCAGGACCCAAACCAGCGCAACGGATCGGGATACCCGAAGGCTCTGAACCTGAACAGGGCTTACCACCAACCCGCGCGTCGGACCCCAGCAACCTTCCCACACAACCCATACCCTAAACCTATTAATCTAACCCCGCCCCGCGAAGTTTAACCCTTTTCCCCCAAGAAGAGCCAAGGTCTGCCAACCAAAGACACGGGGACCTGAAGCATAAAAAGTCCTGCCCGGCGGCACACCGAACACACCCCCGAAGAGGGGTCTTAACAAAAACCACTCTCCGCAGAGAACATCATAGCTCTTCAGGAGTTCCGACAAAACGCCGGAAAGAAAAGATCTACAGCCATGACAAATCATAGCCGGAGGGCCAGACACAGAAGTGACCCGCCCCACGTTCTCTGACGACCCCGAATTCTTCATCTCATAGGAAACATATCTCACCACCACCCCCACCGATGCCGTATTACTTCCAAAACCCCCACATAATAACAGCCCACATACAGCATGAAGCATAAAACAGCGACACCACGAGGCAGAAAAAAGCGGCAAGGTATCACAAAAATAGCCCCGCTCACCGGATGGCCCGGGACCCACCGCAATCCTAAGCCTGATGGATAAAGGGTAGTCAAACCCGAACAGCTCATATTCTCTGCCGCGCGGTGCACTCAGTAGTCCTAATCGATAACCACCGCATCTCCGAGTCCGAGTTACGCTCGATATGGAACACTTATTGACTGTCGGCCCAAGCTTCCCAAGAAAGTCCCTATTAGCTCACGCCAAAACAGTTGGCACTAATAGCTTCCAACTAAACAAAACACCTGCGGGAGCTGGGGACTACCCATGCTGATAGTGAAAGAAACCCCGTCAGTCCACGTAAACGCTGCGAGCGTTCCCACAAGCGGGCGCAACCCCATTGGCAAAAGACCCAAACAAATGAACCCAAAAATTCTGAATGCACACTCGTACCTGTCCCCCGACTCGCCGCGCCCGGACTCCTCTCCACACAACAATCTCACACCCAAGGATATTAAAAAAGATATCGCTATGATCCCCAGAACTGGAACCCCTCAGTAGCCGTAACGGGTAGACCTAAAAGCGAGACGACCACAAACCCCCTGATCCGGGTCTACGCTACCCCCTAAAATCCCCCCAGGCCCGTTACGCCCCAAAAGACCCCCAAAAACGTCGCGAAGCGGGTCACCCATCTTACTCAAACCCCCAGACGCTAACAAATGGGCCAGCTGTGTCATCCCCACGGCGCCAAAACCAACTGTCCCCACATAAACTAAAATATACCAACATAAAGACCATAGTACAGTCATCGCCAAACCTGTAATACCACCTATCACCCGTGACAGGCGCTAAGATGAAAGAGATACTTAAAAATCCTCCCTTCCTCCCAGCCTGACAGATCACTGCCGCCGAACGGCGTATGACAGCCCCCTAGGCCCCCGAAACAGCAGAATACGAAAACCGCCTATCTTAAACCACCAACCCCCAAAAAACCGCTCGCCACAGGCGGGCAGAAACAACTCCCAAAGAACCCCCTCCACAATCCGGACCGTCACCTGAATCAACCAAGGGACCAGAACCAACGGACCTAACTAAACCTATGTAACATAGGTCACAAGGGATTGCACACGCGGAGAGCAACGACATATCTGCATTGGCGTGTGTCAGTAGGGTGCCAATGAGTGTATTAAAAAAATCCCCAAGTTAATCTAAAGAACGGGTTTTCGTTGAAACCAGCAATGTGGACCAGATGTCCGTACACCACGTCTGTATGCACGTGAAATGCTTTGTGTCACCAAAAGAAATAAAGAACCCTATCGGGGTCCGTAGGAGGACACATGTCAGATAGTCGGTAGTAGAAGAATTGCCCTTACCCAAAGACATTGCTTAAATTGTTACAACTGTTCATGAACGAAATCTGTACTGCCCAGCCAAAAAACTATAAACAGCCGCACTATGTAACGCAGAGCGACCTGAAAGAGAGTAAACAGCCCCTAACATTTTGTATATGCGGAACGCCGTGCGGATCCTAGAGCCCAAGAAATCCCATATCTTCGAACAAGAATCAACAGCCGTGAAAAATGTGGACGGCCTGCTCCTGTTCGTGAAAGAAAGCCCAAAACTGTACACAATAGTCATCAAATGTATTTCAGGATGTTGCCCTGGAGTGTCAAAAACCGGAAGAAGTGAAAAATAGTTATGTAACTTTGGAAATATCAACTCACCCACCAGTCACCGTTTGGATGCCTCAAGGACGAAAATCTCGCCAAGGTCAATAGGGTATATGAATGGAGCAAGGGTCCCCACGAAGGTCAGGTTGACCGCTTGCCCCAGAGGCGACCAGCGACGCACAGCTAGCATATTTGGGTCGATAAAGACAGTCTTGATTCCTTTCCCATACATAATTGCTCGAGTGCGGAGTGACATCATTTAGGTGATGCCTTGTGGGCCTCCTTGTCCCCTACTATAATGGCACCTCACTCTTGCACTTTATGCTCACCTCACTACCTCCATACTACCTCCTCTCATTCATAACATCATATAAATCCATACTACCTATACTATCATATAATACTATCTAATATACACCATATATATACCTACACTACTACCTACCCCTTCTATAAAACCTATATACTCACTACTTACTCATCATTACCTCACTATACCTAATATCATATCAACTATACTATACTACTAACCATAACTTCGCCATACGGCAAGCGGAGCCATAACGTAGGAATACTATCAAGCTCAAGATCCCACGCCGCGTCAACTCATTATTACCCCACCTTAGACAAGATTCATCAACCCTAAACCTATCCATACCCACTACCCATACTATCATACTACTTAACTACTACTACTATAACTATTAATATTATATCATATATATAATATATTATATATATATCATCACCTATACTCACTATATTCTGCAGTTTCCACTATACCATACTACTACTATACTTCACTACCTTATACCTATATCACCTACTCACCATATATATACCCTACCTATATACTACCTTATCACCTACTATAATCCCCTATCACTCAGCCTACTATACCTATATACCCTCATTATTATCACCTATACATACCTCTATACTCAATATATCCCCTACTATATCCATCATTATATCATCTATCATCTATTCATCATAATACCCCCTATCCACCTCACCCCTACTATACTACTATATATATATATATATAGTTATATATAATATATATATATATATATGATTATAGATACAAAAAATATTAACACTACTATGCTATTATACCACTTATACTACTATACACTACCACTTGAATACAGCGGTGAAAAAAAATCTTGAACCTATCCGCTAGAGCGTGGAACACAACGTTGTGGGAACCGGGTTCCAAACATTATCTAACTGGCCAATCCCGTTGAACATAATGCTGCTTTTCTGCTCGACTATCCCACAGATATAGGAAGCAGGGTTATTTGGTGTATATCTTGTCGCCAAAGCTCTATTCCCCCATAATGCATGTTGCTTTGTCGAGGCCAGTTTTTTTTTTTTTTTTTTTCCTTCAATGTTAATATGGTTGGTTTTTCCCTTTCAAAGTAAGAAACGGCCTATCTGTCCTGGAAGCAGGAGAATGGCTCCATAAAGGAAATTTGTGCAGAGGCAAAAGTACTGTAATGAAATTGTAACCCTATTGAGAACTGCTGGTAATTCATGAAAAAGAAGCTTGCTTTTCAGCATAAGACGACCTCCTTTAAACACCTCATAGACAAAATCAAACTTATTTGGGTGACAGGCATGTTGCAGGAGTGCTTTTGCACAGTCGCTCACAGCATGCCTAAATGTCTCAACATGGTGACTAAAGCCAATGGGATGATGAACAAATTATTAGGGTGAGTGTTACGTAAGGAAATATAACAGTATAAAGTTTCTATTATGCTTTTCTTATGATAAGTGCGTTGGGTGGATGGTTAGATCACAAGATTTTTTTTTGCAGCAACTGTATATAACACAAATTGGAGAGTTCCTAGGGGACTGAATCTTTAATATGAAAATGAGAGCAAAGGAGAGCAAAGAAAAATATTCATTCCATAGTGAACATTTCCTATTAGTTAAATCAATACATAGGCTATAAAATGAATCTGAAAAGTTAACTATAGAAATAATTAATAAACTAAATTAAAATATTAATGCTTAAATATGGCTAAATTTTCTGGTTGAGATAGAGAGGTTAATTTGAAAAGAAATAACCCATGCATTTGAAGGCTTGGATATTCAGCTGTAGGCTAATTTGACATACATAGTCGACATTACAAATGGCACATTTGTAGGGTGGGATGGTTTAAACCATTTGGTTTAAACCATTGGTTTAAACCATGGTTTAAACACTCAGCATAAAAAAACCAAAATGGTCTTAAACACAAAAAAAAAAAACCATGCATAAAAATTTATAAAACACGTGTATTTATTAATGGTTTTCTTTAGCATTTTTGTTAAAATGGTTTTCTCAATTTTCAGTCGAAGAGTAATTTGCAATTTTCTAAAATTTCTGCTCGATTTTAGTCGTTATACAGTATATATATTAAGTATATTATATATATATGAATATATATATATATATATAATATAATATAGTAATATATATATATAATATATATATATATATATATATATATCTTATATTTTGTAAAATTTAACATGTTTACAAACATGATTCCTTGTGTTCGATCTTCGTTGAGGATTTCATTTCTACCGGCATCGATGCTCAACATTTCAACAGATTACAAGATAAAAACTTCATTTGTGGAGTGTGTGGCCAAAGCATCAACCAAGCTAGAAGGCAATGACTGCAAACTAAGTGATGATGTTTATCTTTGGAAAAATATGAATTTGGAAGCTAATCACCTCCATATAGAACAAAGCTTAATCCACCACTCAACAGACCAAGAATTTAAAAACAAAAGTAAATAGGGCAGGTATCATCAGCCAGTAACAGAAGCTCACTTATTGGTAATATAATTTTTAACCCAAGATATCCAGGACCCACAGTGACTTTCCAAAAGGACTGAGTATTCAAAAGGCATGGAATTTACTGCGAATAAATTTAAGAGCAAAGATTTCTCATCCATGTTCAATAAAAGTTACCTAATTTTATGAGTCTCTGTTGTCAGGCAGTGACTCCTCATCTTGTAGCAGATATTTACATTAAAAAGCAGTTTTGCAATTTCTCATATAATAAAATATTAAGGCATATTGTCAGCAACTTCATGAACTGCTAATGTTGAAAGGGTATTTCAAACTTTTGGACCTTTGTGCACAGCAACATTAGAAATGAGGTTGGGAACAGCTAAAGCAGGGAAATTAGTTTATTTGTATAAATTCTTATCGATAATTTTCAGTTTAAGACTTTTTAATGAATGAATATCTTCTCTCTCTCCTCCTCTCTCTCTCTCTCTCTCTCTGCATCTCTCTCTCCTCTCATCTCATCTCTCTCTCTCCTCTCTCTCTCTCTAACGAATGAAAATGACTCTCTTTTTCTCACTCTCTCTTCCCACTCCTTTCTCTTTCTTCTCCTCATCCTCATCCTTCTCCTCCTTTCATCTCTCCCTACTCCTCTCCTCTCTTCATCGTCTCCTTGGACATTGGGCGGCGCCGGGGCCAAGATGAAATTTAAGGGGGGGGGAGACAGATTTTTTTAATTCGATATTTCACAAAGGAGCACTTAAATTTAATATATTATACTAGTATATAGAGATATATATCAATCTATAATATATGATGATATAGCAACTATATATTTTATATATATATAATATATTAATATATATATTTATATATATATATAATGATACTATTTTAATATATACAAATAATATTATATATATACTATTATAATGTATTATATATATTATATATAATAATTTAAAGTAATGAGTACTTACAAGGTTATTTTGTCGTTTTTCTTTCTTCTTCCGAAACTCCGTCTTCGACGTTTACCTCTTACAGGCGGGCCCCCTGTAAAGTAAGATTTGATACACTTTTATTTTATATCAAATGTCTATATTGAATCACTTAACTCACTATTCATCGGAAATTAAATTTGGAAGAACTGTGTAGGTCATAAGAACATGAACAATAAGAAATCATAGGGAAGTACCAAAGCCACATGGCCTATCGAGACTGTCCCAGTCCACCCCCACCAACCAAACATGCTCCTGCAATCCACAAAGCACCCAGGGCTTGTCGAAAATTCTTACCCAAAATATCACCAATTTGCGCCTTAGTCAATAAATAAATGATAACATGTACCCCAAACATCCACATGCCTTAATAACTAAGTTATGTCACACATGCCATCTAACTATATGCAGTTTAACCTTAATAAAACCAGCCAATTTGGCTTCGTCTAAAATCTATGTGATACCCACCCATCCATATAAATACCAACCGCTTTCTAAATTTGCAAATTGAGTCCACCAACATACCTCCTGTGGCAAAGTCACTTTCTATTCCATTATTAATATGCTGAATGTACTACTTCTTATAATTCAAGATGGCATGGCTTTCTTATTAATTTTCTCTCTATGCCACCAAACAGGTTTTCTCTTCCGTGCTCATCTAATAAAAAGCATTTATTGCCTCCCGATAATCAATAGATTAAAAATTTTGTAGGAACCTTTGTTATGCATGTCCCTCCTGAGAATCGCCGTTTCTAACAGAAAACATTATAGCGACCCTTTTCTTACGTTCACTTTAATCACAGGGAAAATCAAACCATAAAAACGTAGTGCCGAAAAATATTTGATTGATTGCAGTGCAAAGCTATAAGAACAATTTTATGTTTTTTTTTTTTTATAGTTTAAAAAAAATGTATTATTTGAAAAGTTTTGAGCTATATCTCTTTTCTTCTTCTTTCCTTTTTTCTCAATCATTTGTTTATACACTCATCAATTAGGTTGGGTTTTTTTTTTTTCTTTTTTCCAAAAAATTTTTCTCTGTGACCTGAGCAAATTATTCATTTCATGATCTTTTTCAGTCAAATATGGTTGGATTCTTCTAGCCATTTTTATCTCTCTTAAAGTCTGAAACGATCTTCAATGGCAAGTCCGTTGGTGGATAGCGTCTAAGAAAATGAATTTATTGCTTTTGTAAAACAGCAGGGAAAAAAGGCGCAATATGTTTTAGGATATCAAGTTCACTATACCGCA
>JABUQX010070496.1:22500-31007 GCA_015478945.1 Trachelipus rathkii | reverse complement strand
TTACAGTTTGGTAACATATTTAAATGTTTAGTAGATATGAAATATTAACTAAATTTTGTTTGTATATTCCAGACGGTGTTGCAAGTTAGTAATGAATAGTAAGACTGTTAAATTCCAGGACGTGGAGCAGATAGAATCGAGAGCAGTGGTGGAGCGGAGCCGGACAGCAGAGTTGGAGGTCTTGACAGTTTTAAAATGGTTGTGGAGCACAGAGTGGAGCTATAAATATTAAGTTGGACTCCGCAGTCTAATTTTTAAATTATTATTCGATCACTTTAAACAGAGAATCATTAGAGATAACAAACATAAAGAAATTTTCCTTCCATTATCTCGAATTTACTCAACTATCTCTATCGAGAAATATAGAGAAAGTAATAAAAAAGACATTTACAGATGATTATATATAGTTTGGAATATAGAGGAAAAATAATACGAAAAAGAATATACAAGTACGATGGAACAGGAAAACAACATAAGTAGAAATTTAAATATCTGTATTAATGACATTTCACATGATTTACAAATCGAAAATTACACTAATGAAAAAAATATTTTAATACCGAAAAATTAGTACATAGAAATTGATTGAAAAATTCGGATTTAAAGATACGAATTACATAATATTAAAAAAAAACACAAAGCAACAAACAAATATTTACTCTCAATATTCAACATTTGTAGAATATATCAACAAGCAAATATTAATGCCAAGCTCTTTCAATGATCAGCATTTAAAATAAACACATTTATCATTCTTGTTACATCATACTTTTAAGTTCACTAATGTTCCTGATATAAAGAGCATTCAAGCATAGTGTTCGGAAGTACATTACAATATAAGTGTCGTAATGATAGATCAGTATTTTAATCTCAGTTCTTAAGGGACGAAGCTTCTTTTTCTGTTCCAATTTAAGAAAACCTTTAATTCTTCTCTCTTTATCTCTAGTTAGCAATCATCATTTACTTCGAATGTCCTTTGGGTTATACATGATTTTGCATTTTGACCTCTTTCTAGCATGTATCGATTTTATATATAATAACAAATCGTTTCCATAGTTAAAAACTTCAACCTATTTCACATTCCATCATAATTAAAATTCAAGTATATATATATTTGATAAATGTGAAGTATTTGTAAATAATTTGATTATTATATTGCGGGATATTTTTATTTAATTATGTATAATATATCTATGCATCTAAACATATTTTATGTATTAAAAATTAATTTTTATTATAGTATATGTGATAACTATCTCACTTCTATTATTTTATATCTCTTTTTTTTTGGAATTAAAATATTTCTTGAATTGTAATCGAATTTATTCGTCCACTGCGTATTCTTTATATTGTGATTATGTTGATATTTATATATTTTAAAACATTTATATAATTATAATGTTATAGTATTTATTATTATTATTATTATGTAGTCTGTGTTTATTACTCTTGATTTATTATTATTATTTTTTATTACTTATTATATTTATTTATATTGATTAAATTATTATATTATTGTTTTTGTGCTTTGATTTTAATATGATTTATTTTGTCTTTTACCTTGGTTGAGGTTATTGGGAAACGGAAAAATATTCGATATTCTTTAGATTTCTTATCTACTTATCTAATTGTTGCAAATTTACTCTATCAAATATTATATATTTCTATTATTATTATTATTATTATTTTAGCAATGTCATAAATTTTAATAATGAAGTTTTCATCTGTGCAGTTCTAATTTAGTTTTGTTAAAGGCAGATTTCTTAGTAGTTAATAGTAAAGGATTAGCTATTTTAGCTCTACACTCCTACTATAAACAACGATAGAAGTTGGAACTACTCTTAAAATAAAAGTATCCATATTGTTTATAAATTATATATAATTGCTCGTGGATAATCTCTCAATATAGGAGGTATCATACCATTTCAATTATCTAATAAGTATATGTTTATTAAAGTAAATATATTACTCTAACGAACTGGCTTTTAATGGAGGTGGTTTCTATTATAGTGATACTTTCACAATGATAATACGTAAATGAGATTTCAATCATTAATTGTTAGTATTATATACTAACGATCGAAAACTATGATATTTAAAATTTTTATATAGTATATATAATTGTAATTAATTGTTTACATGTTAATTTTTCATAAATTATAAAAATATTATTTATTATATTGTATATTTATATATTCTTATCCTTTTATTGGTAATATATAATTTACTATAATATATATATATATATATATTTAATATATATATATTATAATTAATATATATATATTAATATATTAATTATATAATATATATTATAATATTATTAGAATTTATATATATATTTATATAATATATATATGATATTTATACTAGTATTTAATATAAGTTGTGGGTATGAGTTTGTAATATTTGTTAGTTGTGAGTATGAATTCTTAATCAAAAACCCTGTGGTTGGTTAGTGAAGAAATAGAGGACCAATAAGAGAAGGGGTGATTAAGAGGTGGCGGCCCGTGCTTTGTGATTGGCATGATTTACTCTGCCCTGTAAAAGTTGAGGTAGGATCGACGCTTTGACAAACTAGAGGCAAGATCTGGACTGAGTGTTAACGAGTATATTATAGATATTTGATCTTACATTAGGAAGCTGTAATTGATATAAGTAATATAATATAGATATATCATTATTATATATATATACTATATATAATATATATTATAATATTATATATATATATATATATATCATATTATATATATATATATTAATATATATACTATATATCATATATTATATATATATTTTGATATATATTACAAATATAATTAGTAACGTATATTATCAATATATACTATATATATATATATATAATAATATATATATATATAATATATATATAGATATATATAATATTATAGTATATATAATAATAATATATATATATATATATATGTGTAGTGTGTGTGTAGATGTGTGTAACTATTATACATGTATATATTAAATGGTGTTTGCAAATATAGACTAATGTAATTCGGAAATGATTCAAGAAATTGAAAATCTTATAATTGGTAATGAGGATAGATCATCGGAAAATATTATTGCAGGAGAAATGAAAATTTTTTAGAATGTTTAGGTATAAAATTAATAATATTTCTGTTATTAGCCGAGATTTCAAGAATAATTAAATTAATATAATAAAATAGATAATAAAGCACATCTTTTTGAGAGATAAGACGTGAGATGAATATAATTCTCGGTTGAGAAATTATCGTGATATAGAGAAAGTAATTCCAAGATGCCCTAAAGCGTCCTTTAGATTTCCCCTAAATGATGAGCTTGAGAAACAAATAGTAGTATTAGAATATGACGAAAGTCGAATAGGACTACTTCCAACATTATTGTGATGCTCTGTTAGGTTGCCTATTGTATAGCCTTTGACTTTAGTTATAAGAACTCGTCGCAGGTACAGAAAATCCACTACATCTTCCATCATATAGGGACCGCGATCTGCGATAACCTCACTATATGTGCATTCGTCAATGTGGGTTATATCTTACTATGGACATAGCGGGGTATCACACTCCCTAACTCTCCATCTCACAATAAATCCTCGACTCAATATTCTCTATCTGTTGACACCGTTTTCTCGTCTTCTGCCAAAACTCACATTTCTCTCTCCTTCTCAGGCATTTACTCTATTTTACTAAACTTAAAAATTACCAACTTTTATTCTTTCGCTTCTCCAGTATTATACTCGTGATAGTGGATTATATAATCTGAATTTTTCGCCACGCATACATCTCTAACACTACTAATATATACTATTACGCCTTTAACCAATACCCTGATCATATAATTACCGTCCTTATTATCAACATGACCAAACCAATTATATTAACTAAATGATTACTTTACTAATTTATTCTCTCATTTACCCCTCTATTATTTCACCTCAACACATAACTCTCTAATTAACGTCATTTCCTCTATATTGGATTCAATCTTCAGAGACCTCCCGTTTTCTTTTACATGTCTGGATGATTATAGTATCTAATCTACTTAAATCATCTCAAACAAGGTTTACACCTTCTACAAGAAAATGCATTTAAAATTTCATTGAGCCATATAATCTTAATATACACATTACTCCCATTTGGATCAGGATTCACCATTTTAGTATAGCATAAAAAAACTAGAAAGAAAATAAAATATAAAACAATTATTTACATCTGAATTATATTATACTCTACTTATTTATTAATCAACTGCTGTGTATGTAAGAGATGAGAAAGATGGAAGATTTGAGGAATGAGATATAGAGATATAGAGAAGATACGAGATATACTAAGATATAGGAAGGTAAGATGAGAAGAGTAATATATATAGATAGTAATTGAATAGTGAGATAGAGAGAGGAAGAAGTAAGAGGACGAGGAGAGTAGTATATAGTATATATATATGTATATAAAACTATCCACAGAGGATCGGAGTCAGAGAGTTTAATTTTCAAGAGGTGGAGTCGGAGTCAGAAATTTTGACGGAATCCAAAACGACATATTCGATAGAAGAGAGGTACCGTATTTTTAGGGAAAGAGAGTTAGAGTATTATTCGGTCTTACCTATATGGAGATGAGTTAGAGGAGCACGCACGAAGGTATTCAAGAAGCTGATTCTGCCGATCCAGGAAACCATTGAACCTTCTTCGAGCTACCCGAAAGATTTGAGTGTAACATTTATTTTTTGATGAGTGTACTTGATAGGAGCATAGAGAGACGGGACCTTTCAGTCTCTCGCTCGAATTTAGAATATTTTATTATTCCACATTGACAGAGCTCACTTAGTGGGGTACACGAAAATTTTGCCATTTTTAAGGTAATAACACGAATAACTCATTTCTTTAGTCAGTATGTTTCTTAGTATTGATTCTCTGAAAATTCATTTCAAAGAGTTATATGGTGTAAATATATTGTGTATTGCTTGCTGGTGTCTCAACTTAAACTAGAGAATTCTCGCCCTCTCTCCAGCAATTAAGCGAAAAATATAGGATGTACTGCGCACTCTATTTGAATTTCTCACCATTCACTACCTAGGTAACTGATAAATGGATGCATATGAAATGTTATTTTTCAATTCTCTTTTTAAATACTTTTCTTTCGCTTTCTTGGTGCAACTTACTGTAGTATATAGAAGGCATGTATTTCTACTGTACCCATTTAATATGATTAACCAGTATATGACGTACTAATTATACCTATCCTCAACGACAGTAAATCAGCATTTACGTATTTTTTATATCGTGTTAGCATTACTTAGTAGTACAAATCAATCACTTCCTTTCCAATTTAAACTCGTTAAGTGCACTCAGATAATACATTAAATATTTATTAATATATTGTAGTGGTTAACATGTTGATTACATTTATAATAAGCCTCTTTTTATTGTAAATATATTAACATTCGTGCGCACTTACCTGAACATTTTAAATAATATTATTATTAAATCTATTGAATGTTTTAATTATAATATATCTAATATTTAGCTTCTTTGTAATATTACTTCAAGGGATTTGTTTTTCTTTCATGAATAATTATATAATAAATAATTTAATAATATATTTGAGTTGTTTCTTTAAATATACATAATTGATATATATTAATTTGTTTCTTATCTTAATTCTCAATTTCATATAGAGTGTAAATATCCTTAAGTTTCATTATATTTATCACTGTTTAGGATATCATATATGAATATTTTTCTAAACTCATACTATTTTTTTAATAAACTTAAATATTACAATTATTAGTGAAGCCGAATGGTATAATGTATATTGGTTTTTCTCAAAATTATTTATTTTTTCAATCCTTATATGATTATGTCTTCTTGACGTTTAGATATAGCTTTTCTTAACTAATCCTCATTTTCTTCTATAAGCTATAGTCACCATCCTCTAATTACTTCTTGCGTTCTGACTACTGTAAGTATGATCTGTATATGATAATAAAGTAGTAAATAATTGTCAAAATACATCAACTGAAGACCATATAATATAATTCTTTTCTACGCTAAAGAGATGATATGAGTGTAGGTGAGTAAATCTCAAGCGAAAAATTTGAATACTATATATATATTAAATGAGTATACAAAAGATGTTATTATTACTAGTTTAAATATGCTAAGAAGAATATGTGTTCTCATTTATCTTTTAGTAAAATTTATAATAAATATTTATGAATAATACGTGAGAATGTTGAAATAGTACTTTATTTATAATAGTGAACACCCTAATACATAATGAACATTTATACAATAAAAAAAAATGTGGTATCAACCATTTAGATTTTTATAATATGCAGGTAAAATAATAATGTTATATAACATAAAAAAGATTGAATATTTATGGTTTCATTTGTAGATCAGTAGTTTCTCACTGGGTTTGTGCAAGAGTAGTCGGCGCCGGAAGCCTTAGTCGCACTGTGCGCCCTATGAAATTTGAGGTGGCGATCTATCGTGATCTGTTAGCCAAGCATTATGAAGTGATAGAAGAATTATGAGATGAATCTCAGTGCTCTAAATGAATTACAAAGCTAATTGCTACTGTAATTCGATATCAAAATATAGTAAAATGAGGAGTGTGAGAACGTGAATACGAGATTTACGGCCAATCAAGTTCAATTAAATAAGGTTAATTTATTAATCATTTTTGTGTTTTGAATAATTACAGCATATCATATAAATAATATACTAGAAATAAGAGCGGATGAAATATAAATCCAGACAAAAAGAAACAGTCCCTAAGGTGTCTGCCTAAAGATGGTTTTATAAATAACGTCTTAAAAGTTAAACTCTATTTAATAACTAAAGTTTATTATACTGTAATTGTGCGCAAGAGTTTAGATGATCAATAGTCTCAGGCGGTGTTAGCTAGTCACAGTAAGCAGTAAATAGATCTGCAAGTTGGAAGCGTTTGATTCATAAAATTAATATATATATACTCAATACGTTTTTTTCAGTGGACTTATTAATTACTCCTAAACACTGATATATACAGGTACCTATATATTTTAATAACTATTATGCCATAATTATTTATTGCTCTATATTAAGTTTAAAATTATTAGAATGATAATTTTTCATTTGCAATAATAGTAAATGTATTAAATATTATAAAATTGATATACATAATAAACTACGTCACTTATTGAAATGCTGTGTTGGATTTTCGCATTAGACTTCAGTATTTGCCTAGCAGAATCTGTAATTAACATTTATATATAAATACAACTCAAACAAAATGGATATTTCTAAAATAAGTGAGAAATATAATAGGTAATACAATGATGTGAGAATTGATTCGATTAGATACTAACAACTTAAGTACTGGATACAGGAAACAGTCAGTAAGAAATGTCTCCTAGCGCGGAATATAAATACCCTGAGACATAAATACTCTATATGATAAATTAATTATTAAAGGCTTCGTTATATTTATTACTATATATAAGATACGTGTATAGCATCTCTCTTGCAACTATGTATTTAGTATGATGGATGTTATATAATATAGTTTCAACTGTAAATTATCTAATTGGTTCCTAGTAAATGAGCAGGGTTGTCGGTAGATCGGTATTTTTTCAAAATTTTATCAGATCCATACTCCGATCCCTACTTTCAAATAATTTAATCTAACTTACCAACTCGAACTCACTTTCAATAATTTACATTGAACTAATGACGACTCCCACCTATTTTGAAATACCTATTGTATTAATACTATCACCTCTCTGGTAAATAATTATTAATAATATATTATATATATAATATATTTATATTAATATATATTATTATATATATATATATATATATATATTTATATATAGCTATATATATCAGTATATATAATTAATATTATAATATATTATATAATATATATAATATATATTATATTAATATTTTTTTATAATATTAATAATTTATATATATTACTATAAGTATTATATATAATAGATTTAATTAATGGGTTGGTTAAATGTACTACCATTGCCCAGCTCGTATATATAATATAATATATATATATATTTATATTAATTTATATATATTATTTACTTATTATATATATTATATAGATATTTTACATATTTACTATAATTAAAATAAATGGTATGTAAAATATATTTCCTATTTTTAAATTTTAAGAAGAAAAATATTTTTATTTCAGTATATATATATATATTGATGATATGTTTATCATATATATAATATAATTAATATAGTATTATAATTAAGTAATATAAATATTTTTAAGCATTGCAAACATTTATTCAGTAAATTATATTAAATTATAAAGTTATATTTTTCTATCTATGTACTTATCTAAAATATTTATTATTTTATATTAATATTTTATTTCTATTTAATATATTATATTCATATCTTATTATTTTAGTTTAAATATACCAATAGCTCTTTGTTTACAATGATTTTCATTTATCAGAACGGCATAGCTAGATTA